>JASAMX010021857.1:0-59579 GCA_030248175.1 Microlaimidae sp. YZB2_3
TAATTTTAAAAAAGTTTTTTTCTGTTATGTCCAGACCTGTGCAAGATCTGGAAATGCCCCCCTCCAATATTAGTGGCTGTGCCAAAAAATGCCTATATTTAAATAAAATTTAAAAAATTAAGGCGCCCTTATGATGCGATCATCGCGAATTTTTTGTAGTTGTTAGCTTACTGAAATGCGTTTCAAGCAATTTTAAACTTATTTTTACTTAAATTTTGCTTTTTTTGTCCCTTTTTTTCTCTCCTTTTTCTCTTTCTTCCTCTGCTTGCTCTAATCTGTTTAATGGCTCCTAGCTTAAAAAAAATTGCCCCCCGTGCTCCCCCATTTTAACAATTGCTTTTCCCCAATAAAACCCGGGGGGCAGGGCACAAGTCTGTGTGTCTAATCATCTCTCAACTCAAAAAATTTCTAGGAGCAATCCGCTTTCTGAAATTTTAAAGACTCTTTCCGTTTTTCCCCATTAAAAGAAACTTAAGCTTAAACCCAGGATTCTTGAGAACTCAATGGGATTTCTGGGGGGTATAACCCCTCCCACCCCCCTGCCCACCTATGGTCCGATAATTGAAAACGCTAAACATAAGGTATTTGGGGTATACTCTAAAAAATTTTGGGACACGCCCCCCCCCCAAAGTTTGGGGTCGGGTATACCCCAAAAAAAAAAATCCAGGAAGCTGCCCACCTATGTACCTACCCCTCAAACCCTCTGTATTAATTTTTGTCAAAAAGTTTTGATAGGCACAAGTACAACGACAATCGGCATTATTTTGCGTTATAATCATTATACTCTTGTTATATCATTTATAAATCACTGTTGCAATTTTTAGTTATTTTAATGTAAAAACCGCTGTTAAAAAATTTTCAATGAACAAATTGCTGCCCTCCTCATTCAACTTCGATTTTTTTTCAACTGCAATATTTTGAACATGGAATATTTCTTATGAAGCCACTTCTACAGATAAGGTCCGCTTCCCTTCCAAAGCGTTGTGGTCCGCTTGCCCCCTCAAGCTACAGTAGCTTCCTGAATTGAAGCAACCCAAACGGCCCTCTTAAGGGCCACCAATTTCAAGAATTCTTGTTTGTAATATAATAATAAATAAATATTGTATTATTTAATTAAATAAAATTATTGTGTCTGTTTGCTGTTTTTTTGTGTTTAATTTAACTATTGAAAACGCGTTTTTAAAGCATTAAAAATTTGAGTTTTTTTCTGGGAATTTTAAGCAGGCTAAACATTATATTTTTACAAAACGGGGCAAAAAACACTGAGCGAAATTCTCTCATGGAACCCAAACAATTCGGAAAATAAAAGGAAATGACAAGTTGAAAGATCTCCTGTGTTTTTTTACTATTTTATTTACTGAACGTTTCATTATTTTTTTATCAACTTCAGCCGACAATTCACAAAAACCTGAGGATAATTTGCTTCTTCGCTTCAATAGCTGCTCTTCTGTCTGGGTAGGTTGAAGGGTTAAAAAAAATTTGTGCAAGTGCGACCTATATCCCCAAACCTCAGAGGGCAAAAGGGGACAATTGGGGAAATTATGGGCGGTGGCCTCACCTTGTTTCTTTTTATGTTTTAAACTTGGTGTGGTCCACCCTTTTCACCAAGTGATACTAAATCACTTACTTTTCTCAAATCTATTACTTTTATTTAGATTAACCGTGTCATAAATGAGATTTTAAGATTAAGATTAGATTCAAGTTTTGTCGTCAGTCCACGAGTCCTCGTCATTTTTTATACAGACTGTAAAACATTTTTTTAGATAATAAACTAAATAATTTTCCCATCCAAGAAGTTTATACTAGGTCTTTATATTTGTTAAAACAAATAGTAAAAAAGTAAAATTCCTAATTTATGCATCACATATCTTGAAGGTAAACTTTGGTTTTTGTACAAATTATAGTTTAGGAATTGTTTGATTTATTAATGATAAAATTTTAAAGCATTTGAGTTTTTATTATTACACCCTATATATTTTTCAAACTTTGCAATTTTCAATTGTCAGAAAAGTGATTTTTAGGATATTTTACATTAAAATTGAAAAGATTTTATCTGCAGCGGTTGCGGAAAGACTGCCCAATCCTTTGATCCATACATGGAAAAGTTGGTCCGGAGTGGGGGGTTTAACCTCAAATTAAGGGGGGTTAAAAATCCGAGAAACGCAAAATACCCATATCGTTTTTATTCTGGAGTGCGTTTTACCTATATCGTTTTTCAATTTTGAAGGAAAAATAGGTAAAAAACGCTAATTTTAAGTAAAAAAGCCCTTTTTATTGAATTTTTGAGCTTTTTATTGCTTAAAACATTCATTTTGACCTCAAAACTTAAGTTTGGAGGCAGTTAGAAGTCATTTTCAAAAGACATTTTTTTCTTCATTTTTCCAAAATTGGGGGTTAACCTTTTCTTCCCCCCCAACTTCTGAGTGGGGAGGGGGGTTAAACACGACTTCTCAGAATTGGGGGGGTTAACCTTCCCAACCCCCCCCCCCCGTGCCATGTATGCTTTGATTCACGCTTTCCCTAGGACAGCATTACATATTCCATAAAACGTTTTTTTAACAAAAAAACAAAGTTAGTGATAATTGACTTATTTACTCCCTTTTTAGGGACGTAACCAGAAGAAGGAGCAGAAGGGAGCCGCTCCCCTACGGGGGGAAATAAGAATAGTGGGTGGGCCCCCTGAAATAGTCACCAGATGGTAAAATTTGGTCGTTTTCAAAGGCTAAAAATTAAAAATTTTCTTAACCCGTTAAATATACTAATAAAGTTTATAATAATAAATTTTAGCTTGATTTAAAGGCTTTGCTTACGCTTAAACAATTAAAACATTTTTTTATGTATGGTTGTTTGGGGGGAAGGTCAAAAACATTGATTGGGCTGGAGGGAAGCTTGACCAAGGATTGTGGGGAGAGGCACGAAAATGGGACGTGGGGGGAGGGGTAAGCACCCCCCAGGGGTCTTGGGGAAGGGAGAAGGCGATACAGTAACCTTGGGTGATCTATGGTCGTCCATTGGTGTTAAATGATCTTAATTAGGGTAGGACCATACAAGGTTCATTATATTATGCGTCATGAATTTTATAAACGCCTGTAAAGTTTAAAAAATATAAACGCGTCTTAGTTTTATTATAGTTTATTAACACAAATCAAGATTAATTTTTTTATTAAAATTCAGGCTGCAATATTAATAGGGACGTAACCAGAAGGGGCAGCCCCCCCCCCCGGAGATGGTTGGACGGAGGTAAAAATAAGGATGAGGGATGGCGGCCGCACTCCTCCCGCCAAAAAATGGTTTGCCAGATGGGTAAAATTTGTCGTTTTCAGAGGCTAAAAATGCAAAAAAATTTGCGCCTCTATCATCCCTCTGTGCAAACTATAAAATAGTTTTAGTACCAAAATTGACTCCAAAAATGTACTACACGATAACTAAAGAAAACAATTATATTTGGCTAATTTTGGATTTTGGTTCCCGCTTTTCCCCTCCTAAAATTTCCAGCCGTTATAGCAATGGCCTTAGTAATTTTTGTATCTGCTGTGCTTTGATTTACAGCATGGGTATAGCCAGGGGGTCTGAAAAGTCTTTCAGTCCCCTTTTTTTTTATTATAAAAATGATTAAAAAAAAAAAAAAAAAAAAAAAAATAAAAAAAAAAAAAAAAAACACCAAAAAAAAAAAGTGAAATTCAAGCTCTGCTGATGTCTGCTAATGTCATTGTTAACTAAAAACATGTTTTTATTGCTAAAAACATAAGATAATACATTATTAGGCCACAAACAGTTTATTTTTCAGGTTGATTAACGTTTATCCTTGCTTTTTCAAAATTTTTGGGAGGGGAGGGGGGAAGTGTGGGCCGGAGCCCACTTCCACCCCCCGAATTTTTTTTTGGTGCTAAAAACCGCCTCTTCTTGGTACGCCCCTGCCCCGTTCGCCTAAATTTTTAGCCATCTGTAGCGGCGGCGTCTGTAATTTTTTTTACCATATAGGTATACCCTTTTTAAGTTTTTACTTCAAAAACGTTGGATAAAACGTTATTATGCCAAAAACAGTGTATTATACAGCTTTATTTACATTTATCCTGTTTTTTTAATCTTTAAAATTTGGGGGGGGGGGGCATTTTATTTACATTTATCTTTTTTTAACCTTTAAAAGCGCCACCTGTGAAAAATTTTTTTTTTTGGGGGAGACCCCAAATTTTTTAATACTGAAATACACCTCCCCCGTCATCAAAAATGAAACTTTAGGTACAATCCTGGCTACTGCGGGTTATAAACTGTTAAGTTGAGCCAATTGTGACAAGACTGAAAAAAAAGGACTCTAGATAATTGTAAAAATCGATATTTTTAACCCCATCGATTCGAAATAAAGTGGCTGAAATTTGGTTCACACTTTTTTGGTGCGTGTTTACTATTCTGCAAGCATGGTTTTAGGCATAATGAAGATTTTTTTAAAAACATCAAACAATATTTGCAACAAATGTTAAACAGTGGACATGTTTTTTTTTAATAAAGACAGTTTGTGGCTAAAAAAAGCTTACTATGTATGTTATTTAATTAAAAATAATATAACTTAAAAAAATAAGTTTATTTCTATATTATAATAAGTTTTGGCATTAAAAAATTGAAAATATTTTAGGTTTTGTGCAAAAGTTTCAATTTAATAGTTTTTTTTTCGGTTTTGATATGTATATTTAAGAGAAAAACAAATTATTTGTATTTAAAATGTCATAAAATCAATTTATTGATAGTTTATAGAACTTTTTATCGATATTTAAAATGTTTTCATTTATTTAAAAATCTGGTGTAGATACCTCCTGACCTATCTACCCTTTTAGATCAAGATCGTTCTAACAGACTACCCTTAGTTTTTGTTGTGCAATTGACTATCCCCTGTAGACAAACTTTGGTTAGATCGATCTACGGGTAGTTTAAGATTATCTATGGGGTAGTTTTTTTTGTGCAACTGAGCCCAGTAATCTCCATAGGTTAAGTTTTCCCTTAAAGGAGCACTGTCACAAATCAAATTCCTATAACGCCCGAACCGGACTGCTCCTTTAATACTGAACCGATTCAGCTGAAATTTAAAAATGCTGTAGCCTTGTAGTGGAGCACTATAAATACCAAAGTTGAGTTAGGTAGGTTTGGTATTAAAGGAGCAGTCCGGTTCGGGCGTTATAGGAATTTGATTTGTGACAGTGCTCCTTTAAAGGAGCACTGTCACAAATCAAATTCCTATAACGCCCGAACCGGACTGCTCCTTTAATACTGAACCGATTCAGCTGAAATTTAAAAATGTTATAGCCTTGTAGTGGAGCACTCTAAATACCAAAGTTGAGTTAGGTAGGTTTGGTATTAAAGGAGCAGTCCGGTTCGGGCGTTATAGGAATTTGATTTGTGACAGTGCTCCTTTAAGTCGGTTGCACGTAAGCGAGTTCCCTTAACCTTAACTTAGGGCGTACGTACTACATTGTAAGGGAATTTCTGTTAACATTTAAAACTAAATATTGCTGCGAAAATAAGTTAAAACACATAAAAATGCAAACATTTATATTAACACATGTAATAAATAAATGAATTCTATATTAAATTTCTTGAAAAATTACTTTATTTCATCAAATAATTTTAAATCGACGACTTATTTTCATGTTTTATTCGGAATTTGTTGTTTTGTCGCGGTTTTTGGCTTGAGTTATTAGATTTTTTTGATAAAAACACTTAAAAACCAAAAATAAATCTATTCTTTATTTAATCTTAAATTTATTGTGCTAAATATTTTCAATTTTAGTTAAATAAACAAACAAATTAAGGAGCCAAAACGAGGAGAGGACTTTGGTCAATTAATGAAGATAATATTTTGTGCAGAATAATGCTAAATTATTTTATTAAATATAACAACGATTTTCATTTCATCGTAGAAATTAATTACTTACTACGTATGCAGGGGCCTTAAAATTATTATAAACTTTGTAATTTTTTTAAAACGACTTATAATCTTATTAATGACGCATCAGCTCTATTTGAAATATTCCCCTTAAAGTCTTAGGGTCCTCTTGACCACCCTTGGGATTGAAGGGAAAACCTAAGATAAACGTTTGAGTGAAACTGTTTATGCAACGCACTTAAGGTAAATTTGCTTTTTTGCAGCACTTAAGTGCAAATTTAAGGGAATAATTACCCTTAAACGTTTTATGCAACCGGCCCCGGAGGTTTTACTGTTGTAAAATTAAAGAACTCTGCTTGGTTTGCTGGTCGTAAATGGTGACAGAAATTACCTGAACATTGGCCAAAATGGAAACCAATAGAAAATATCAACCATTATTAGAGAACGTGGGTTAATTTTGAAATTCAAAACCTTCTTCTTCTTCTTTTTCTTCTTCTTCTTATTATTCCAACGCTCAATCCTTAAAATCGATATTCCTTCTTCGTTACTGATTGATCAAAAATAACCATAAACTCATTGGAAAGAAGAAAGAATTACGCAACTTTCTTATAGGAAGCACATTATTTTGGTTCTTGTTATCGATTTATTGATCAAAATAAAAAATTGAAAAAAATAGGAAAATAAAAACTCCCAACCGCACAATAACAGCCTTTTGGGAACAATAAGGATTGTACAAAGCAGACAACGGACAGCCCCTTGTAGAAACTGCACCATAAGAGTAGAAGACTGTGCTCGGTTTCTAATTGGTGGCAGAAACTGCACCAGTTTCCAGCGCCATCTACTTCAACCGCGCGAGAAATTTTGAAAACAACAAAGTACTTTTTTAATTCTTGTATTACTGCTGAAAAAATTAATTTATAGTTTTATTTCAAAAAAACACAAATAATGCAATCATTGGTGAAGCGAAAATGCCACGCGATGGTTTAGCCCCACAGCACCGCGCCAACTATAATTAGAGAACGTTGCAAAAATTTTGTAATTCATGTTCATCTTCTTCTACTTATTACTATTATTCTAACGCTCATATCTTAAAATCAATATTCCTTCATTGTTCACGCGGCGATTTAGCCTCTCGTGGCACCGCGCCAACTATAATCAGAGGACGGGGATAAAATTTGTAATTCACGTTTACCCTCTTCTGATTTTTTATTAAAAAAAACATTTGCAATCATTAAAGGCAAAAAAGCGACCACTCCGATTTAGCCTCACGGCGCCGCGCCAACTATATAAATGGGGCACCAGGGGTTGCATTCTGAAGAAACCTTTATTTTTACCCCGATAAATCCATTTAAAAGAAAATAAAAAATAAATATATATTGTAAATAAATAAACCTGCCGCATATGGGACAAGAAATGATTGCAATGAATTTTTTTAAATTTTTTTTCTCGCGCCGCAAAACCACCTCGCGCAAAATAAAAAATTTAATCAATGCGCGTATTTTATTTTTTATCAAATTAATCCTACGGGAGAAAATATTTAACCACCTCTCGAGTTGGATAAATTCTTATTGTTAAAACAATAGAAAAAATTTAACCCGACTTTTACCTAAGTAAAATTGATTTTTCACTCGCGTCCTTAAGCACGTAAAAAAATTTACCCTGGAGTAACTTTTAACCGCGCGTTAGAATGCGACCCCAGGAAATTTTTGTAATCCATTTTTATTTTTTTAAAAAATTCGTCTTTTTTCATTATTATTTTTATTTCAAAAAATATAATTCCAATCTTCGATGGCGCGGGGGCGCCACACTGCAATTTACCTCACGACACCGCGCCAACTATAATTAGAGAACGTAGATAAATTTTGTAATTCATGTTAATTATCTTCTTCTTTTCTTATCATTATTATTTTTATTTTAAAAAATATAATTGCAATCATTGGTAGTGCATGAGTACCACAGGGAAATTTAGGTTTTAGGCTCACTTCACCGCGCCAACTATAATTAAAGAACGTGCGTAAATTTTTTCATTAATGTTCATCATTATCTTCTTCTTATTTTTTATTTCATAACATATAATTGAATATTTTCGGTGGCACTGGAGCGCCACTACACCACGCTAACTAATTAAACAACGTGGGTAATATTTGTAATTTAAACTCATCTTTTTCTTATTATTATTTTTTTATTTTTATTATAAATGAATTATCGGTGGCGTGGGAGCACAAAGATGAAGATAAAGCCTAGGTCACAGCGCAAACTATAATTAAAGAACGTGGGTAAATTTTGTATTATATTCTTCTTCTCCTTATCGGCGAAATCGCCACTTCTTCAAATTTATAGTTGTTTCTTACACATACAAATACAACCTTTTAATTTAAAAAGTGGCGATTTCGCGCTTGTCAAAGATTGCTGTGAGTATGATTTTTTCAATTGACCTTTCATCAGACTAAAAAAATGCAACAGTGCTGTGTGATAAGTTTAATGTATACATGAATTATTATCAGATGATAAAAATTTTTATTCAGTGGGTAGCTGCCCAAACCAAATACAAATTTCCTATAGTCCACATAGTGTCCATCTCAGACTCATCCACATCTTTTCTGTCTAAACAAACGCCCGGGGAAAAATCGCCCCTTCTTTCTGCTGTATTCTTAGAGCGTTTTTCAAGGCTAGTACTAACAATCCCAAAGCCTATTTCTTGTGGGGTGTAATTTTATATAGTATCCACCAAACTACAGACATATAATTTGCAACCTTGTTTATTTGCATTAGTAGATTAATCCATTTGAGAAATTAGTCTCATCTAACCAGCCATCAAACGTCTTATTTCGGCAAAGGACAACAAGAAGAAGCCACTTAAAAGCGGTAAAACAAGCCACACAGGTTTTGGACGTTGTAAATTATTTAACACTGAACAAGATGCATGGATGCAATTTCCTATTGACGAATAATTCATGGTTAAAAATGCGTGATGCGAGAATCTTCGTTTAAAATAAAACGTTTTATGCCATTATATCAGTGCGAATTCAAATAAAATTATTTATGCTGTTGTAATGAAACATTCTTTTGTTTAATTTGAATATGGAAAATATTCCATCAAAATATCAAAATTTGTCTAACACTCCCAAAAGACAAAATCAGAAAGAACTTCTGAAAAACAGTTTTCGCACAATTGTGTTTTTTGTATTTTTTCAAAACTTTTTGATGTTTTTCCGATTGTAGATGTATAAAGGCTTGTAAAAATTCGATCGAACATGCAGTCAAATTTGTCCGAATCGTCCAAATAGTTAGTTGAAAAATATTATGAACACGTTGTTCAAAAAAAGTTTAAGGA
Source organism: Microlaimidae sp. YZB2_3 (assembly GCA_030248175.1). Lineage (NCBI taxonomy): Eukaryota > Metazoa > Nematoda > Chromadorea > Desmodorida > Microlaimidae > Microlaimidae sp. YZB2_3. The sequence goes on from JASAMX010021857.1 coordinate 9,210, forward strand.
GGAAACTTCAAAAGTGAAATGTCCGAAATGCCGTAGTTGAAAAAGACAAAACGCAGCTGTCGAGAATTCGTCGTTACTACGGCAAAATGACCGAAAGCCATTATAAAACACACGTGAATGTGACTCATTCTGTAGTTAATTTCGGTTCCGGTTCCTGTTCCGGATTTTGGGAAAATATCAATTCCGGGTCTGGTTCCGGTTCCGGTGTTCCGAGGGTTTCACAGTGTAATAGGAAGTTCCGGTTCCGGGTGCCGGATGTTCCGGGCAAAATTTGAAATTTTGTTTCCGATTCCTGTTCCGGATTTTCGAAAAATCTGAATTCCAGTTCCGGTTCATGTTCCGGATTTTTTGGAAAATTTCAATTAACGTTCCGTTTCCAGTGTTCCGGGGGTTCCGTAGTTCCGCCCGTCACTAGAAATTTACCCTGTTCCCCCTCCACTATCCTCCATAATTTAAAAGTATCATTCTAATAGAGAATTTCGAAAGTGTATCAATATAAGGCATAAGGCACCGTTTACATTTTTTGAACAAAACCAATTTTTACACAGAACCTGCGCACATTTTTTGGTATCCACTATTTCTTTATTGTGTGTGTTTTTGCCGCGGGGATGTGACTTCTTAAAAGTATGGGCTACAAACTAAATTTCAAAAACTTGCTTGCACGGCGGAAACCGTGTTTAAAAAATATAAAATCTTGTTAAAACCGACTAAAAATTTTTTAATATGCAACGCTAAATGCAACAGGACCTGCAGTTTGATGTAATTCATTCTATTTACCACAATAAATCTATTCCAAAAAAAATTTAAAACAAAATATTTTAAAGTTTGACATTACTTAAAGATTTATGATTTTAATCGCTTCAAAAGTTGTAAACTTTATTGAAATAAAAAAAATCAACTAAATTATTTGTTATATTGTGAAAATGTATTGAATATATTTATGCAGAAAACAAAAAAGAACATCAAAAAATCAGTGCTCGTAATTATCTATTTGTATTTTCCTTTTATTTACACTAGTCAATCAGATTTTTTATAAGAATGGTATCAAAAACTTTTCAATCTTTTTTATTAAATTTAATTTTGAATAAATAATTTAAATAACCTGGAAGTTTCGCTTTCAAAACTTTAAAAAAAAACAAAGAGTCCGCAGTAATCGAACTCCCGACCTTTTTTGGATGAAACAAAAGCTCTACCCACAGCGCCATCGAAACACCGTAAATAACAGATAGATAGGACATAGGAACAGCTTCGCACACACGTTCAGAAGAACAATAAACTCAATGAATTAAGAACTCGTTTTTCTAAATAAAACTAGCCTAAAAAAATGCTCTAAGAATAGAGCAGGAAAAAGGGGCGATTTTTCCCCGAGCGTATGTTTAGACAGAAAAGATGTGGACTAGGCTGAGATGGACATTATGTGGACTATAGGAAATTTGCATTTGGTTTGGGCAGCTGCTCACTAAATAAAAATTTCTACCATATGATAATGATTTGTTTATACATTGATCTAATCTAACAGCACGGTTGCATTTTTTTATAGTTTGATGAAAAGCAATTTAAAAAATAATACTCACAGCAATCTTTGACAAGCGCGAAATTTTTATGTGTAAGTATATTTGTATGTGGCGCGGGAGCGCGTGGCGCTCCCGCGCCACCGATGCTTATTATTTTGTTTTAATAAATAAAACTTGGAATTAATTTTATCATCAGTAATGCAAGAATTAAAAAAAGTACTCAGTTGTTTTCGCCGTTTTCCGCGCGGTTGAAAGCAGATGGCGTTGGGAACTGGTTCCGTTTCTGCCACCAATTAAAACCGGTCTGCTTTTTTGTGCGGTTTCTATGAGGGGATGTTGGTTGTCTGCTCTGTATAATCCTTATTGTTGCCAAAAACCTATTATTGGGAGTTTTTATTTGTCTATTTTTCAAATTTTTTATTTTGATCAATAAATCGATAACAAGGACCTAAATAAAAAAAGTGCTTCCTAAGAAAGTTGCGTAATTCCTTCTTCTTTCTAATGAGCCCATGTTTATTTTTGATCAATTAGTAACGATTGAGGAATATCGTTTTTAAAGATGGAGCGTAGGAATAATAATAAGAAGAAAAAGAAGAAGAAGGTTCTGAATTTCAAAATTTACCCACGTTCTCTAATAATGGTTGGCGCGGCGCCACGGGGCTAAATCGCCCCGTGGCGCTCCCGCGCCACTCATGATAAAGTAAAATTTCTTGATTTTTAAAGCTTGTTACTCTTAGCGTTTTATATTCTATTTTTCTCAATTCTTTTTAATGAGATTTATATGTATTTTTATACTCTTTAGCTGAACAGGCGAAAATTATTGAAAGTCAGCTCCTGTCCATAGTTGAGAGAAGTAACATCTCCGCGAAAAAAACACACTCAACAAATAAATATTCAATAGGCCCGCGAAATAAAAATTGTCTTTAAATATAATAAATAAATAAATAAATAAATACTTTTAACCTAATTTTATCAAAAAATAAAAATTTAAGAAGAATATTCCAAAATTTTTTCAGGTGTTTTGCAACCTTTTAACTGTGTTTGCTGAGTAGCCAAGATTTTTTAAAAGTAAATTTAACGGGTTATCAGAAAAAAATCTTAATGGTTTTGGCGTCTGATGTGTTTTTTTTTTATTCAAATAATTAACATTTTTTAATTTTATTTATTTAAATTTTGTTTTCTATTAATTATTTTTTTATACTTTTTTATTTTTACATACTTTTTTATTTTATATTAATTTTATTTGTTTTTAATTTATTTTTAATAATATTAAAACTTATTTATTTTATTTTTTTTAAAACAGGATTTTAGAAAAGTGTTATTTTAATAAAAATTAACTTTACATAAAAACAAATTAAATTCAAAATAAAAACCAAATTATATTTGACATAAATACAAATTATATGCTACATAATTAAAAACTTCTTTATGTTTATTGCATATGCAAATTTAACAAATTAAATTTGCATAAAATGCAAAATATAATTTACTTTGAACTAACTTCACAAATAATTACAAGTTATTTCTCAAATAATTATTAATTGCCAAGGGCCACTTTTGACTCTGGACATACAACGAAAAACTGGTGAAAGAAACAAAAGGCGTTTTGTTTAATTTCAGTATTCCAAATTTGTCAATTGTCACGATTGACTTTCAGAAGGACTGAACAGTCCAAAATCGCCTCTCTTCAGGAAGACTGAAGGCTTTACAACGCAAACAAAAACATTTTTGCATTACACTGCATGGTTAAACACAAAAACTGGGTGCCCCAAGTTTCCATAGTTCTGACTATATTACAATAAAAATGCTTGAAGACAATGGTTAACCTAATTTTTTTAAAGTAAATGTTTTTAAATGCTACAATAGATTTAAGATAAAACATGTTTTCAAATAATAGTATTTATTTATATTGGATTATACAATAGTTAACAGCCTCTCATATTTAGAGGAGTGCTATACCCAAAAAAAATTATAACCACCAAAGACAGCTGAAAATTTTTTATGTGAATATTTTCCAAAAACAACATTATTAGCATTGAAACATCATAAAATCTTGGAAGGGTGTCCAGCATAGGTGCTCTGTAGTGTCAAACTCAAAAGAAAACAACAAAATAACAACATTTAAATAATTTTAGTGTTGTTATTAGTCTTTTCAGGTGCAAATTTTAAATGAATCTTGAAAAAAATATCCAGACTTTTCTTAATTTAAAGTGCATTAATTTAAAGGTGCAGACACCGATTCAAACTTTTCGTCTTCGATTTCATTGATTTTTTGTGAAAACCTTACTCTGCCCCCAATAGCTCACAAAATTTTTAGGTACAAAATTTTAGGTATAAATGGAGATATTATAACTCTTTACATAAGATTTAAATTTTAAAAAAGACCTTAAATAAAATTGAGGTTTATGTGTTGTTGAGTTTGCCAGTTTCCAGGGTTTCCATCAACCCTGGTGTGGTCCGTCCGGCACGCCTCTCGCCTTGCTCACCCCCTCTTCCCACTCCCGGAGGAGCTCAGCAACCGCTACGGGGTTTGCCCAAAGGTCCTCTGGTCCCAGTGTCGTATTGATGTGTGTGCATGTAAAAAGGTGTTGTGTTGTGTGTGTTTGTGTTTTGCATAGCGGGCAGTTTGGTGATGTGTATTGTGTTGGATTGATTTTGTGTAGGTAGGAGTAGAGGAAAGGAGATTTCCCTGCCCTGAGTTGGGCGAGGGTTCTCCTGACCCCGCGAGGAAGATTTTCTTCCTTGTTACTTATTGCTGGTGCTTTTGTTTGAAGTATTGGGTTTATTGGAGTGTTATTTATGTGGTTTGTGACTGTGTTTGTGTGGATTTGTTGTTTTAGTGATTTGTAAGTTTTGTTGTGTATGTCTGTAGGTATGTTTGTTGTGTAGTTGTTGTTGTGAAATATTGTTTGCTTTTTGAGCCTGCTGGGTGCAGGTTGTTGTGTTAAATAATTAAGTGGGTTGTTTGTGTACATGGCCGCCAATTTTGCTTGTTTTGCGTGGAGTTGGATGTGTGTTGCTATTGGGAGGACTTTAGCCTCTGTGTGTATGATGTGTGTGTTTGTGTCTGTGGTGTGCCCTGTTGCGACCCTGAGAGCTGTGTTTTGTATTGTTTGTAGTTTGCTGATTTGTGTGTGTGATGTAGTGGGGCCCCAGACTGTGCTGGCATACCCGATTATTGGTCGAGTGATTGCCTTGTATGTGTGTATGAGTGTTTCTTTTGGTTTACCCCACGTTGTTGCTGTGAGTGCGTTTATGATTTTGAGTGTTTTGCGTGCTTTGCTGTGTGTGTTTACGATGTGTGTGTTGAATGTAAGCTTGGGGTCGAATGTGAGCCCCAAGATTTTTGGGTTTTTGGTTGTAATGAGTGTTGTGTTGTTTATTTGTAGTGATAATTGTGTGTTGTACTCTGCAGGGTCTGGTGTGAATAGTGTGGATGTTGTTTTGCTTGCATTTAATGTTAGTTGGTTGTTGTCTGTCCATGCTTGTATTGCGTGTAGGTATGGTTGTATTTGTTGTTGAGCTATGTGGTGGTTTGGGTGTGATGCATATATTGTGATGTCGTCTGCGTATGTTATGATGTGTACGTTTGGTGGTGGTGTTGGTATGTCTGCGGTGTAGATGTTGAATAATGTGGGTGATAGACAGGATCCTTGTGGGACTCCTGTTTTGATGAGTTTTTGTTTTGATTTGTAGTTGTTGTATGTGGTGTATGCTTTGCGGCCTTTGATGTAGTTGTTTATGAATTTTGTGATTGTTGTTGGTACTTGTGTTTGTGCGAGTTTGTGTATGAGTGTGTGGTGATTGACAGTGTCGAAAGCTTTGGACATGTCCAGAGCTACGACAACTGTGCGGTGTGGTGGTTTTGGTTTGTTAAAACCTGCTGCTATGTGAGTGTAAAGTGTTTGTAATGCTGTGTAAGTGGAGTATTGTTTTTTGAAGCCGTGTTGGTGTGTAATGTTTGGGATGTTGCTTGTGATGTATGGATGTATGATTTTTTCGCAAGTTTTTGCGAGTGCGGATATGAGTGAGATGGGCCTGAATGATTGGCTGTTGTTGATGTTTTTGTTTGGTTTTGGGATTGGGATGTAGTGAGGTTTATGTGTCAGATTTTTGGGGGTATAAAGACGTTTTACAAATGCATGTATATTTTTAAGTAAGTTTTTCAGATTTTTAGCAATAGAAAAATATATAGTTTCACTTTGTTTTGTTGCTTAACAAAAAATTTTCTAATATTGTAAAATGTGCATACCAAAAATATGCAATTGTTATTTTTGGGATTTAAATTTTATGTAAAAAGTTATGACTTCATTAAAAATTGCCTATTTTAAGTACCTATGTACAATTTATAATGTAGCTAAGGAAAATAATTTTTCTCCAAGCTTGTAAACATCTTAAAAATACTTTTTTCAGATTCCAAAGATTCTGGTGGCTCCATTTAAAATAATTCTAGATTCTACTCATTTGGAATAGCAACCGTTTAGAGATATGCTAATTAACTAGCTTAACTTGATTTTCAGGTTTCAAAACTAGCTTCGTTTGATTTTTAGATTTCACTTCTACTAATGATAATTAAAAATAAACGAAACTAAGGGTACAAGTACTAAACGTGTAGCAAAAATCAGTTTGAGAGTTCCACCAAACAAACATACAGACCTGTGCACTGCTGCCCCTGGGGTTTTATTGAGGTGGGGAGCAATTGCAAAACGGGGGGGGCATGCGGGGCAATTTTTTTGAAACAGGGGGGGGCAATAAAACGGGGGGGGGCAAGCAGGAGTGAAAGAAAAAAAAAAGAAAAAAGGAGAAAAAAGAAGGGAAAAGGGAAAAAAACAAAAAAAGATAAAATAAGGTAAAAAAAGGACTAAAATGGCTTAAAATGAATTAAAATGGGTTAAAAACTGAGTCAAAAAATTTGCGATGATGGCGTCATTATAGGTCAAAACTGGCGTCATATTTTAGGGTACTTTTTCATTTTTGGCGGGGGGGGCAATAAAACGGGGGGGGTGGACAAATCCTCCAATAAAGGGAGGTATTTCCAGACCATGCATAGGTCTGAACATAAATAAAAAAACATATTTCTAGGTCAATTCTGACCTTTCGATCTTAATTTTGGGTATTAAAAAGTGATTAAACTACCCTTTAAGAAAAAAAATGGTGTTTTATAGCCAAAAAATCACCTTTTTTTGAAGGTAGATTTTATGCTGTTATGAAAATTTTTTTCAATAGTACTTTAACCAATATAAATGAATATTTGTTAGATTGCTGAGGGTCTGGTGGTTCTAAAAATATCTTTACTTTTTTTCTGGTCCTTACCAATTTTGTATAGCAACCGCTTAAAAAGCTCCTAAAAATTCAGTCGTGATAAAAATTAAAATTAAAAAAAAAAGAGATAATTTATTAAAAATGCCTCATAATGCATTTTAGCTTAATTTTAGGCTTTTCTTAGGCTCAGTAGAACTAAATCTGATCAAAACTAAGTTTAAATTAGTTTTTTAAACAAAACCAAAATTTGTTGTCCATACTTTTTGGTGGTCCATGTGACTATTGAATTTATAATTTTTTGTAAATTTTTAGATTCTCGGGACTTTCAGCAATGTTAAAACAAAGTTTTTAGTTTAATTTAGCTGTTTATTAAAATTTTTTCTTCACAACAAAAATTGTGTACCCAAAATACTATCATTTTTTGCCTTATTTACCCCATACTATCAAAAATTGTGTTTTAATCACTTTTTAAAGTTTAAAATCGAGATCTTCAGGTCAGAATTAACCTATAAACATGTTTTTATTCTGTATTTGTAGCGTGGAAATCTCGGATCGATTTTTGGTACACGTTTAGTACCTGTACTGAAACTAAGTTTGAATTAGCTTTAAAAGCCAAATAAAAAATTTTTGCCAGTGTTTTTGGAGGTCCATGTGACCAGTAAACTTTAAATTTTTCAAATTTTTTTAAATTATCCAGGTTTTTAGCAATGTTAAACTATAGTTTTTAATTTATTATGTTGCTTAACAAAAAATTTTTTCTACAGTATAAAATTTACATGCCAAAAATAGGCAAGTTTTGGGCATAAGTGGGGTCATAACTTTTTACATAAGATTTGAATCATAAAAATAACACCAAAATTGAGTTTTAAATGTTTGATTTAGGGTATAAAGATGTTTTATATGTGTGTTTTACTTTTAGATCGGTCAAATCGATAATTGGTACAGGTATAGGACCAGTGAACAACAAGGTCATTCTTGTATATTTTTAAAATACATTGTTCCGATTCCGTTCCGAAATAAAAGGTAAACCCAACGTGGCTGCAACAGTTGTTCGTTGGACTGAAAAATGCCCACATTAAGTAACCACTCAAATCACGAAAATCTGACGTCACTCGTATCAGCCAATCAGAATTCAGAAAATGAAAGATTTGAAGTAGAAATCAACTTCAGATGGTAGTTTAGGAACAATTCTTATTTTGTGACATAAAAAAAATAAATAGAAGTTTAATAAACACGTGAACACACTGTTGCAGCTACGTTTGGTTTGCCTTTAGTACGCGTAATCACTAAACATGTTATGTAAATTGGTACAATTTTTTATATATTTTTATTGAATTTGAAGCTTCAAACAATTCATTCCCTACCCTCGAGAAGTACCTTAGATCCTAATGTCTTTGTTCAGAGATCATACTTTTAGCCAGTCAGACATTTACTGAGATAAAGTGTTAAAAAAACACATCGAAATCAGCCAGAACCTTGAACTTCTTGGCACATTATCGGCGATTTGGTTATAATATGTAGTTATTATGAAAAGTAGGCTGTGATAAATTCGAGATACAAGACAGGTATAACTGGCGCATTTGTTTTACAGGTACATAGAAATACTAAACCAAATACGCTTGAATTTTATAACTTAACAAAGCAATGGACTCGTGTGATTCATGATTTTTCTTGGAGCACCAAGATCTGAAGCTTCGGAGCAAGGGTAAAAATAGTTTAAAAAATAGGAAAAAATTTTAAGCTTAAAATCGCATACTTAAGAGGTAATGTTCTGAAATTCCGGTGCTACCCAAAATAATTCATGAAATAAAAACAAAATTCGTTTGTTAGCATTATTATAAATTTAAAAGCCACAGCGGGTTGTAAGCGAAATTTCCAAGTGTTTTTCCGTTGCTAAAATTTTTATAATTAGAATTTTTTAATTTACGAATCTAAATAATTCTTAAGCTGATTTTTTTTTTAAAAGTTTGGGTTTTATTTCAAAATTAACAATACAATGGATTCAATTCCAATCAAACTGATTTGCTTAACTAATTGGTTATTAAAAAAAATTTTAAAAGTTGTGAATTCAATAGCTTGACTTAAAAAATAATTTAAAATAATAGTATCACCGAAGAAAAACATTTTTATACACATTTTATAGCTTTACTAATGGAAATTGTGATACAAATTTTGGATTTCTAAATAAAAACCACGTGTTTTTTTTATTTTTAGTTGATTACTTGTGCTTAACTTTTACCGATTTTAGTTCCTTTTTTTGTTTTCCTTTAGCCATGTCAAGCCGGTCATTTTTGAATTAATACACCAAAGCAGCTCTCAAATTACTTTAAAAAACATAAAGGAAATAGGAAAAGCGAGATTTTTCTTAGGATTATACGGAACAAGCTGACAAATAACTGACTTTCCAGGATTGACGGATTGACAGGGAAAAAAGCTCGACTGGTATATATAAGAAATTCAGCTATCAGTTATTAGCGGTTGTACATAGAACATAAGGGCCAACTGAAGTGAACTTGTGTAAAAATTTATGTAAATGTTACGAAATTTACTTAAGACCCTACTCGCTTTTAACATTTCTTTGCCCGTGAAAAATTTTTTTGTACATTTTTTTGACGGTGAAAAATTTATTATTTTCAGAATTATAGAAAATGTTTTACCGTAATTATGATTTTTTTAATATAAAATTGCATTACAAAAACTGCCGTTAAATATTTTTTGTTTCCGTTATTTAAGTTTAAGGCTGTATTATTAGGAGAAACGTAAGGTTATATACTTTTTATGATAAATAAGTATCGTTTTTAGCTTGCTAATAAAACGTGTCATACTTATATTTTTAGAAAATCGCAATAAACAAACGGTTTGCTTTTCCTGAAATTCAGTACGAATTCTTTCTACTTCCCCTTCCTAGTGTACATGTCTACGAACAAAATTTAAAAAATTCACGACCAGAATTAAATAGTTTAACTAAGTTTGAACGCGTGTGCTTAAGTTTACGCGTAAGCTCCTATCCTGAAATGAAGAAAAACCCACGGTATATCTACATATAGTGTAAGCTGACTAATTACATCTCCTCTTTCATTATTGTATACTACCGCTCTTCTCATTCGCTATCTAAAATAAACGTCGGGCTACCTTTTTTCCGGTTTTCCTATTTATTTCCTATTCGAAACAAACGTGTCTAGTCCAGCTTCTCATTGCAGCTCTCTATCTTTCGCCCGCGATCGATTATTCCAAAAAATTTTCCCATACTCCCTTACTACGGCGGCACAACTTGACCACACTTACCGCACCGGATGAAAAGGGAGCGAAGAAAAATCGAAATTTCGACATTATGTCATCTTCGGACGACGGGATAATTGTTTCTACACTTGTCCGCTATTTTCCCCGTGTAAATAATAATGTTTAGCTCCCGGGAAAATATTTTAAAATCCAACTGTTTAGCTAGATTTGTAAATGCTTTTACATACGCAATCGATGGCTTTAGAACTTGCAACAGAAGGTGTGTGTATGTGTGTGTATTAGGGCTGGTTCATACTTATGACAAAACGTCCTTTGGACAAAGTCCAAAAAACTTTTGTACTTTGGACTTTGTCCAAAGGACAAAATCCAAAGGGAAAAGTCCAAAGGGAAAAGTCCAAAGGACAAAATCCAAAGGACAACGTATTCATACTTTTGTCCTTTGGACTTTGTCCAAAGGACGTTTTGTCATAAGTATGAACCAGCCCTTATATAAGTATTATAAATCTGTTTTGCGTACGAAACAACGGTCGTCATAAAATTTCTTGAAAGCGCACTTCTAATAAATAATTGTGTTATCGAAAAGAATGCACAGGGATATTACGGGGATCGCAAGCAGAAAAATTGGAGCCATCAAAAAATTTTGGGAACTTTAAGCCACGATTCACGAACAATAGCAACTTGGACCCTTAAAAAAACTGATTTAGGCTTCGATTTAGCTTTTGCTTAGGCTTAGGTAAACGTTTTAGCGATTTTTACTTTTGGCTCCAAGTTCCCAGTTTACGGCTCCAATTTCCCTATTTTTCCAAGTTCAAGCTTCCAGTTCCTTCGGTTCCACGGACTCTAAATCTTTTGGACGAAGTATAAGCCGACTTTAAACGCATGAAGATCTAGTAAGGTTTACTGAACATAAGCATGTTAGTATAACGTTTTACACTAATAAATTAATATATAAATATGACGACTTGATACTATCTTAACCCTTTGGGATTCTTTCCGCTGCATATCCGCAGAAGGTATTCCGCGTCAGTGCTGCACTGTGTTAAACTGTGCGTCCCGTCCACGTCCAGGGCGGTGTTTAGCACCTAGCAGCGGTGGCGCGGAAAGTGTTCCGCGGATGTGCAGCGATTTTTGGATGAAAAAATCCCAAAGGGTTAAGAAAACTTTTTTATTAAACAAAAAATCACAATATTGAACTTTTGAGCAAAAGCCCAAATTCTCCAAGTTCCCTCCGCTTTATTGACCCTAAATCTGCGCGGAGGTGTACGTGTATGCGAAAACTTGTTGCCGAATTAAAAAAATGATTGTGGCTCACATTTGGGCTTAGGCTTAGGCTCAAAACAGATTTTAGCGATTTCAAACTCTCAGCTCCAACGACCTTAAATCCCACTACTGCTTACCAGCAATCCTCGTTTTGTGTATCATTAAAGAAGAATGACGCACCTTTGTAGTCTTCCGCGTTTTCGCTACAGCTTCGCCGGACATTTACGATTCATTATTCATTTACGGTTTTCTGTCGTCTTTCCGCGGGAGAGTCCGCCTTTGAATGGGAAAATCGACGCGTTGACGGGGCTCTGAGCGTTGAAGCGCGCGCTTTCGAATAATGCTTATTGTTAGCTGGTTTGCTTGATTCGGTCGTTGTCACGCGAAGAACGCCTTTAGCTGTTAAATGTTTATTCTTTAATAATGCTTGATGTTTTTTTTGTTTTCAACTCCGTTGATAGTTTTATTGTTTAATCAAAATTGACAGTTATTTTATTTTTAGCAACTGTTTTAAACGTCCCATGTAAAAAAAGTACTGCAAAATTTGCAAAGTACTGGATTAATGTTTTGTTTTTAATTTAATGTCAAATGCAAAATTTCGATTGCATGAATAATAAAAATTATTAGTGTACAAGGGCTGGTTCATACTTATGACAAAACGTCCTTTGGACAAAGTCCAAAGGACAATTTTATAAAAGCCAAAACGTCCTTTGGACTTTTGCCTTTGGACGAAGTATGAACGCTACTTAGAATTTGTCCTTTGGACAAAGTCCAAAAGACAAAATCCAAAGGGAAAAGTCCAAAAGACAAAAGTATGAATACGTTGTCCTTTGGATTTTGTCCTTTGGACTTTTTCCTTTGGACTTTTCCCTTTGGACTTTTCCATTTGGACGTTTTTACAAAGTATGAACCAGCCTTAACTTTCATAGTCGTTGACACGCATGCTTATCAATTTAATGTGTATAGAAGCAAGAATATATAATCGAGAAAATGTCCGACTTTACACTAAATTGTTGCCCAGAATTTTGCAAAAACTCGCGCTTGCAAATTTTTGAGCGACTTTTATAGCAAAAAATTCGCCATTTTCCGCTAAATTTTCCCGCGCTGCAATTTAAAAGAAGTCGCAGTGGGGACTGCGACTTCTTTGGCACTCATTACTGCTTTAAGGCTGGTTCATACTTATGTAAAAACGTCCTTTGGACAAAGTCCAAAAAGCGTTTTTACATACGTTTATACGCTGTATTTGTCCTTTGGTCTTTGTCCAAAGGACGTTTTTACATAAGTATGAACCAGCCTTTATTCTCACTGGTTTATTTTACTGCGACTCGCAGTCAAAAAATAATCGCAGTGCACATGAGGCAGTATTGAGTGCAAAACAGGACGCAGTTTTGCTGCAAAAAAACTAACACTTTGTTAAAAATCTCAACGCGACAAAAACAGCAGAAAACGTTGGTTTTTTGCTAGAAAAGTCCCACAAACTCGCGAATGCGACATTTATAGCAAAATTTGGGTAAAAAAACACAGTCACAGTCAGACATTTGCATTTGCAGTCAGACAGTCAGACATTTGCTTGTGTTATATATTCTTAATGAATTTTTGAGGACTCTTAAAATGTCATATAGTATTTTTGATCACTTCATATATGTTTTGCTCTGTGGCAATGGTTGTGAGAGGAGCTGTTTTAGCCAATTGAAAAAATTGATCTCCAAGAAATGAGAGATCTCCATTTTTTTCTTAAGCGCTAATTGGCTAAAAGTGATTCTATAATGTCATAACTCTGTGAAGATATTTTTAAACACTGAACAACTTCCATTTAAATGGAAGGGTTTTGATCATCGTGTTCTATGTTTAAGCTATGTTTAAGCTATGTTTAAGCTAAAACCCGTAAACCCCAACAGGCCTTGGACAAGAAGTTTGACGAAATACGATTTAATTCAACGTTCGGAATATACAAGGTGCTTGTTTTTTTATTAATTTTAACTCTAATGGATGTTTTTGCAAGTTTTTACTCACAAACATTAAAACACATTTGAAAACAATCAAGCGCGTTGTATGTTCGCTAGAAACCTGGTTAGGTATCTCTTCCCATCTAATCTTTTCATTTTACTAATCAACCAAGGTTCCGGGAGATCTTTGAAGTCGCTGCTAGAGATAACTTATAGCCGTGAAAAATAAAACTTACAGCCAAACAAAAAAACATAATCTGTGTTTATAGACCTATAAACTCACAAGCTTAGTTTAGCAATTTCAAATCGTCGTTACTACGGCAAAATAAGCCACTGTAATTATAAAATACACGTGACTGTGACTCATTCTGTAGTTAGTAGGGTCCTGATTTAAATTTAAAATGAGTCACAGTCACATATATTTTATACGAACTGTGGCTCATTTTGCCGTAGTAACGACAAAATTTTCAGCTACAAGTTCCTTATTTTCAGCTCCAAATTTCCTCGGCGTTGGCAATCTTAAATCTAAAGTTTTAGCCAAATCGTCGTTACTACGGCAAAATGAGCCACTGTCATTATAAAATACACGTGGCTCTGACTCATTCTGTAGTTAATAGGGTCCTGTAGTTAACATGAACACATATTTCATACGAACTGTGGCTCATTTTGCCGTAGTAATGACGAAATTAAATTCGAAAACGTGGCGCGAGTCCGATAACTTTTGCTCTACCTTTTCCTTTCACCCGGTTCCCGAAAATTCCAATCGTAAATTACATCGGCCCTGACCGCGCACTAAATCTAAACTACTACTAATTGAATGCAACTTTAAAAATTCCGCAAACGCGGCCAGGCCCGGCCCGGTTCTCAATTTTTCCCGGCTTAAATAAGTGGAAGCTAGCTGGGGCGCTGGATGAGGGTATTGTTAGCCCTTCCGGTCCTTAAGCCGTTTGGTCGCGGGCAGATTTAAGCTCTCCACCCGGGTTGCGGTTGCTGTCGCGACATCTTTAACAGACGCGTTAATAATAATGACCCTCCTCCGCAGGGCAAATGCTAAATAGGCGTCTAAATGGAAGCACGCGCGTTGATTCGCTATTACACGGCGCACATTTAAAACGAGAAGAACTATCTTTTAAACTTTGAAAAATTTAATACTTTATTTTTTTATATTTGTTATTGTTTGAATAGTTTCGGGAAATATTACCACTCTGTCAGTGTTTATAACTTTAAATAATTTAGCGGTAATTCTAAAAAAAATAGAAAACGACAAAAAAAATTTTAAAAAAACCATAAACAATAAAGTGAAAGAAAATAAAAAGTAAATAGGGAAGAATATGCACATAAACTCATGAAAAAAATATTTTAAAAAAAGTAATTATATATTAATTTCAAATTAAAGTTAATTAAAAAATAAATTATTTCCCCCATATTTTTTAAATTACTTTTTTAAAATAATTTTTAATGATTTTCAAAGCACTTTGACATTTCTTGTTTTTATTTTCAAAAAACAATGGTCTTCCTATAAAGTCAGTGTCCAATTTAAAATCTTAAATTAAACTTTCTACCGTTTTATCCGCAGAATTTCCTCCAATAAAACAATCAATTAAATTAAATTATCTGTTTTTTTTGCAAAAAATAACGAGTTGGACATCCATACTTCGCCACCGTTATGCCATCCTATTCACAGCCCTTTACCCAATGTTATTCATTTTAAAAAAATACGATAAATAAACCCCGTAAACAAACTCAAACTTGAAAAAATAACAGATTTTTAACGAAACAACTGTGCACCGTGCGAAACCGAGGCAAACCAGCGCATGGTAGCCTAAGCTGTGGACATCTAATTTACAAAGCCGTCCATTGGATCCCGGGGTATCCCATCGGGGGGTGGGGGTGGGTTCCCCGGTTTGTATTTTGTCGTTACTATGGCAAAATAAGCCCCAATTCCTATAAAATATACGCGATTGTGACTTATTATAGAGTTTTAAAGGCACTGTACTTGCTTATGAATGTGTCACAGTCGGGTATAATTTATAATGACAGTGACTCATTTTGTTGTAATAACTACGGTTTACTGAATGAAATATCACGGCGCCTTCGCCACACACCGTGAGGAGTCATTTCCCCCAATTCTCCCTTATCGTGTTAAGAAATAGGATCCGCGAATTAAATACTTAATTGGCCTTCCACACTTTCCACTTTATGAACAGATGTACTGCTATATTACTGGACCACCGGGTTTTTTTCATCTCGATTTGTGCGCTATAAATAAGTGTGTCAAGGTAATCTGTGTTTTTATACTAAATTTACTTAGAAGCTTAAAATAAAAAGAGGTTACTTGATTTTATTTACTTTTTTATAATCAAAATATGTCAATATTATTATTAAATACTTTATTGGCCTTTCACACTTTCCACTCTATGAACAGATGTAGTACTATATTACTGGACCACCGGGTTTTTTCTCGATTAGTGTGTCAAGCCATTCTGTATTTTTTATACTAAATTTACTTAAATTTATTTATTTACTGTTTTTTAATTAAAATACCTCAACATTATTTTTAAAATACTTATTTGTCCTTCCACACTTTCCACTCTATTAACAGATGTTATTACTGGACCGCCGGGTTTTTTTCTCGATTAAATAAATGTGTCAAGCCATTCTGTATTTTTATAATAAATTTACTTAAATTCTTTTATTTACTGTTTTTTAATTAAAATACGTCAACATTATTATTACACACTTAATTGTTCTTTAACACTTTCCACTCTATGAAGATGCACTACTACATTACTAAATCACCGGGTTTTTTTTCTCGCTTAAATAAGTGTGTCAAGCCATTTTGTATTTTTTATACTAAATTTACTTTGAGGCTTAAAATAAAAGGACGTTACTAGATTTTATTCACTGTTTATTTAATTAAAATTATGACAACATTATTTAGTACAATTTCATTCAAACTTGGCTTTAACCCAAACATATTGAAGACAAAGCAGCTTCAATAATACTAATAAAAGGAAAGGAAAGCGTACTGATATTATTAAAAATGAAACCCTGAATATTATTTACCAGTAAAAAATTTGATTTTAACCGTGTATTTTTGGAATTTTTTACCTCTGGAAATCGTACCAGGATCTTTGAAAAAATAAATTATCAAATAATTTATCTTTTACCAGTAGTGTAGGGTACTGGTAAACGATTATAGGTTTTAACAAACAAGTAGTTTCTAAAATTCTTTTAAACTTTTTTACAATATTATTCTGAATTTTTTTAAAATCATTGCTTTGGTTTTAAAATTAAAACCACAATATGTATCAACAATTTTTTGGCTTCGAGAATTAGTTCCATATAGAAATTTGACATATGGAAACCCTTCTGTGTAAATAAAATTAGACCTGAATGCATTACCTAGCTAAAGGTATAAGCTTGACTCTTAAGCTTGTTTACCTTATTTTCTGGGCGGTCGTAGGGCTTAGCAATATCGCTTGCTACATATTTTTTATAAGCTAACGTTGACCAAAACAAAAAAATGTAGTTTATTATTAGGAAAAATGAAATTGTTTTTAGTAAAAAGTAATAATTCGGGGTAAACTGAAAAAAACTTTCTTTGGCTTGATTATTTCGTAATATCCAAGCATCCAACTAAAATACATCCCGCAAAATCTCAAATAATATCGAAAAAAATTTAACATACCACAAAGTATCATGAAAGTCATTTGAAATTTATGGAGAACCACGACGGTTAATTCAATGTACAAAAAAGGTCGGGAGAAGAATTAAAAATAATTCGTATAAGACTGAAAAAAATAAGGAAAAAACAATAAATATGCACAACCAATAAAAATTGTTTTAATGTTTATGTTATTTTCCTGCATTATGATCGTGTTTTTTTGTTAACCAACGTCATATACAAATTATTTTTAATCTTCTTGAGACCTTTGTGTACATTGAATTAACCGTCGTTATTCTCCATTAATTAAGTTTCATTGTATTCTTATAATCATTTATTTTTTTATGTAATTTACTTGTAATAATATATATTGGCGCTGATCGGTTTGAGGAATACTTTTCTTTTATCAAGTTTTCTATAGCAATTCATCAGTTTTATATTTTTAAACAATTTTTTTACATTGAATACTCACTAAATTGAACGCGTAAAATGGTAATAATTTAATTTATTGTAGTACTTTACCAAAAACCAAAAACTATTGAAAATAAATTTTGTTGCCCGGTGGTGTATACAATCAGTTTATAATGAAATATCGTGGGAGTTTATGATCAAGAGTTTAAAAAAACCAAAATGTATTGTTAAAACTTCAAACTTTAAGCCATTTGTTGTGTTTTATTTCGTTTATTTTCACGGGTTACTGCACTATATTCACTTTTGTTTTGGTAGAATTCGATTAGGTCTGTTTTTTTCTCATAATCAATCATTATTTTGTATTAAAAATAAAAACCTATTTTGCTTTTTTCTAGGTTAGTCGCTGTTTTCACGATAAAATTCGCGGCCAGACGAAAATTCAATAATTTTGAGATTTCACTTTTTTGCAGGTTTTATTTAATTTGGTTTTGGCAAAATAATTTTTTTATTGTTTTAATTTAAAAGTCCTATGTTTTTAGATTTGGTTGAAAATTTTATACAAATAAAAGTTACGCATATATTTTATTCTTTTGGTCGGGGTCAGCACGGGGTATTTGAAGCCACATTCAGGGAACTTGGAGCCATCGGAAATTTTTAGGAACTTGGAGCCACGAGCAGTGGGAACTTGGAGCCTTTGAGAAAAAAATTGGCTTGGGCTTAGATTTAGGTTGGTTTCGCTTAGGCTTAGGTTAACGTTTTAGCGATTTTTATTTTCAGCTCTAAGCTCCCAACTTGCGGCTCCGAATTCCCTATTTTCGGCTCCATGGACCTTAAATCGTCGGGGTTCTTGGCGCCTCAAGTAAAAAACTTGTCGGAAACTTCTGGGAACTTAACAGCCGAGAAAATGGGTATTTGGAGCCGAAAATAAAAAAATAAATAATTTAAGTTTAGGCTTAGGCTTAGGAATAGGTTTCAGTTATTTCAAACGCTCGGCTCCATGTGTTCCACTTCCGGCTTTAAATTCCCAGGCTTTTAAAACCTTAAATCGTGCAGCCGGGAATGATTTTCGAGGTACGGGGGCTTTAGAGCCGCAAATAGGGAACTTGACGCCGATTGGAAAATATTTTTGAGCTTTTTTTAGGCTTCGCTTAGGCTTAGGTAAGGGTTTTAGCGATTTTAATTTTCGGCTCCAAATTCCCTCGACCCTAAATTTGTACGGGGACTTTAAAACCGTACGTAGGAAACCGAGAGCTGTAAAAAGTTTTAGATACACGAAGCCGCCAAAAATTGTAGTTTGAGTTTTGGTTTTGGCTTTGGCTTAGGCTTAGGTTTTAGCCATTTTTATATTCGGCTCTGAGTTCCTTATTTTTGGTTCCGAATTCTGTCGGTTTTATTGACCCTGGTACGGTTTTCGTCTTTATAAAAACATTTGAAATATTTTACGTTTTCTTTTATGATATTTTCAAATTTACTACGTAGGAAATTCATAAATTTGATCGTTTCACAAATTCAAAAGGCCGTTTTCATTTTATTTTTATCTTTTCATATAGTTTTCGCATATTAAAATTTTAAATCAAATCATATAGAATTTTTGCTAACTTTATTTTTTTTATTTTATTACTAACTTATAATGGTACTAAAAATTGGTGTGAAATTTAAGATTTGAATGTTCTTAATAAACAACTAAAATTAGTTTTAAGATATAAACATAAAAGAATCATCTTTCTAATTTCGATCTTTTTTCTGACAGTCATCAAAAAGAAACTTTTCGTTTTTCTTGTTTTCTTGTCTATTTGTCTAAATTTTTGCGGCTGAATCCTTGTGGGAAAATGCGGGACCACAGTTAATTCTATTTTAGCTTCTGCTTCGCATATTCTGAATTTTTTCTCTCCTAAAAATGAAGACTACTTGTTTGGATTTGTCAATGACCCTAATACTGCAGTTCTTTATTTTTGACACTATAGAAAAGTTTTTATTATTTATCTAATTTTGAGTTTAATCGCATATTTATTAAGTCTAAAATAATTCATGTTTTTTTGAAATTTTAAAATTTCAGATATATTAGTCTAATTTAACCCTTTTCATCTATATTTTGTGTACGAAGTATTGTGGAGATTATATAACATACCACTAAAATTAATTTCTACGCTTTGCAAACTATTATTATTTAACTAAATATTTTAAAATTCTTGGAATATGTTATCCTGGATGTCTATTTTATTATTATATTATGGCGCTAAAATTTAACAAAGAGGCCCTTTTCTGGCAGTATGAATAGCTGATCTTCGAAATATCGTGAAACTCTTTGATGGGGAATCATTTCCAAACCGACCCTTGGGGGCTTTCCAGCGAGCTTAGACTAGCACGGGTTGGGTTATAAATAACATAGATTTTGAAATCTCAAAATTATGAGGTCGGGCTCTATGTTCCATGTTGCTTGTCTACAAAGAATTTTTTTTTGTCAGAATTCAATTCTATATATCAGCAAAAAAGCGGTTTATTAAAAATTTAAAACTGAGTCAAAGCACAAATTTGTTGAACAATTGTTCCTATTTAGAAACGTTTGATAAATAGGTTTTTTAAGCAAATTTATAAATTTAGCAAAATTATTCCTTATTTTTAAAAGAATAGTAATAATTAGTTTATTCTGTATAGGTGAACCTAACTTAAATAATTTTTGTTTTAAAATTGCAAAATCGTGGTTGAATGCTATTGCCTGTAATATCAAGAATACATAAATAATATTCTTGATAATATTTACTGGTTACTCTCTAAAACATTTTACTGGTTTTGACTTTTCAAATTGCATGCTCTAACAGTAAAATATCGTACATCGTCAACCAAAACGGTTTTTTACTGGCATACCAGTAAAAAAATACTGGTTGTGTCAGTAACCAGTAAAAAAAATTGCTGGTTTTACTGGTAACCAGTAACTGTAACACTCTTTAAGTTACTGGTTACCGGTGAAAACAGCTATTTCTTTTTACTGATTCCACTACGCAACCTATTTACTGGTATGGTACTTGTGTTTCCAACGTTATTTCCTAATTTGTTTCCTATACCCTGTGTATATGTTGTGCATATATTAAAATTAATTTGTTAGGGATATTCAACCATCAAGTTGTTTTTGGTGTAATTTAAAGCATCAATTTATGTCATAGACATGGAGCACCATTTAATGCGATTAAATTCTTTAAAATATTTTTCTAACCTACAATTGCTATGTGATTTTTTTGCAAATTGGCTAAAAATCTTATGACCAACTGCGTTTGTTGCAGCGAAATTTCTACTTAAGGAATAGGAGTGAAAAAGTTTCTGGTCAGCTAAAAGTACAATTAAATTAAATTACACAATTAAATTAAATTTCAATTAAATTACACGTTCCATGATCCCATTTTTTGAATAATTTAGTTCCAAAATAAAGCCACAAAAATGCAAAAACGTGCGCTTATTGACTTTCCCAATTTCGGAATTGGTCTTATCCATTTATTGATTTTAGATATTTCACGTAGCACCCGCAAAATATTTCTGACAAATATAAAGGTTTTAAACGTTTTCAAAATCCTCTTAATTTTTTCTCGAAAAAAAAGCTGGGAGGAAAATTTAAAGCCCTAGTCTTTCATTGTTATAAGGTGCGTTTAAAAAAACCGCTAATGATCTAAGGCGCTGCTATTTTTTTAGAAACCCCTGGGGAAATTCGAAAGCGGAACCTTCGCGTTATTCCGGAACTTCTGAAACTTCGAAATTCTAAGGTCAACCCCCGGTTTTTGCTAAAAAAAAACCTCCCACGCCTTTATCTGTAAGCAGGATAATATATAAGGCCAGTTCAAGTTTTAATCGAAGATCATTCATATTTTGTATCGTCGCACTTAGAACGTCTCATTGGTAAAAAAAAACACCTATCGTATTTTCATCTTTTTTGAGCATATTTTCTTTTTTAGTCTATTATTTGCATTATTCATCTCCGAACTTACTCACACCCTCCAGTTTATTCACAATAAAACTAAAAAAAAGTATCATTTGGAGTAACTCCTTTGTGATTTAGCCATGGATTTTTTTGTATGAATATTTTAAATAAGTGTGTTTATTTTATTTCGGTTTGGATTAATATAAAAATAGTGCAAAAAATTGATTTTTGTTTTTTAAAGTCCGGTATTTTTAAAAAATGCATTTTGTTAAATTAAATACTATTCTTTTATTATAATAGTGAAATTTTACTAAAACAATCTTAGTTGACGCCATCGTCAGTTTGACGATTTTATAGAAACACAATTTTATAATTTTGATAATTTTAACTAAATTTAACTAAATTCTTAAAACTGTTTTTATAAAACACGGGAGTATTCTTGGGTAAGCAGAAATTTTGTTCGCAAAACCGAAAGCCTAAATTCGAAAATTACAAAATATATATTTTTAACTTACTAATATTTTTTTAATTTTTATAAAAATCACAATATTTAAAATTTTATTAAGTGTGCTTACAGAATCATATGGGTTTTCAGAAAACACTAATAATTGTTCTACAAATTAGATTAGTACAAATTTAGTGAGAATCCTAAACTAAAAAGTGAGAAAATTAAGAAACAAATCACAGTTTTTTTAAATTTTTTCTAAATTCTCAAAAAAACTACCTTTTTTAAGAACAAGTAGCTTGTGTCAGCCATACGGCTGACAAATAATTTTTCCGGCAATTTTTTATTCATTTACTTTTTTTTCAAAATTCAACAATTCTATGCCATTCCCGTGACTGTAAGCTTTACAATGATACTTCAGTTAACCTGCACTCCATTTTGTCGTTGGAGGAAGGGTCTTTCCCTCGTTTGGTAAAAATATGTTGTCCAGCATAAAGATGTCCATGTTATTTTTTTTTACTAATTTCAACTCTCTTATAAAGCTCCCAGAACTATATGGTTTACCCATAATATCTAATTTACCCCAATCTTTTTTGTGATTGGGGAGGAAGGTTTTCCCTCTTTGGTAAAAATATGTTGTCCAGTATAAAGATGTCTATGTTATTATTTTTAAAATTTCAACCCATTTATGACATTCTCCAGACTGTAAGCTTTGCAATGATACCTCATTTAGCCCAATCCGTTTTGTGTTTGGAAAGAAGCCCCCCCCCCCACTTTTGGTCAAATGCGTTGTTCAGCATAAAAATGTCCTTAAACATTCAACCCTTTTATGACATTCCTTGAAACTTAAGGTTTGCAATGATCTCATTTAGCCCAATTCTTTTTGTGGTTAAGGAGAAAGTTCTTTGCCCCTTTTAGTGAAAAAATGTTGTCCAGCATAAAGATGTCCATGTTCATTTTTCCAAAAACATGATATTCTGGTTTTACATTGGCAAATTACTCTTACCCATAAGTTTGAACCAATTCGAAGATAAAAAATTTTTCAACTTTCAAAGTCCATAGGGCCCTGTTTTTGTGAAAATGTCTTGTCCAACCAAAAGATCTCCATGCGAATTTTTTATAATTTCAACCCCTTTATGACATTTCCCTGTCTGTAGGCTTTGCAACGATATCTCATTTAGCCCAATTTTTTTTGCTGGTTAAGGAGTAAGGTCGTTTATCTTTTTAGTGAAAAAAACGTTGTCCAGCATTAAGATGTCTATGTTAATATTACCAAAAAAATGAAATAGTACGGGGTCTTTAGAGCCGCAAGTAGGGAACTTGGAGCCGCCGGAAAAATTTTTTATCTTTTTTTAGGCTTTGCTTAGGCTTAGGAATAGGTTTTAGCGATGTTTATTTTTGGCTCCAAGTTCCCTCGGCTCCATTGACCCTAAACCAAATGAAATTTTGGTTTTACATTGGATAATTACTCTTATCAATAAGTTCGAGCCAATTCAAAGACAAAACATTTTCGATTTCCCTTTTGTGAAAATGTTTTGTCCAGGCTAAACATGTCCATGCACAATTTTTCTAAATTTTAACCCTTTATGACATTTCCCGGATTGTAAGCTTTGCAATGATATCTCATTTAGCCCAATCCCATTTGTTGTTGGGGAGCACGGTATTTCCTTTCTTTAGTAAAAAAAAAGTTTTCCAGTGTAAAAATGTCCATGTTAATTCTTTCCAAAAAACATGATATTCTGGTTTTACATTGGCTAAGTACTCTTATCAATAAGTTTAAGCCAATTCCTGGACAAAAAATTTTTTAACTTCGAAAATTCATAGGGGGGACCCTTTGGTGATGCATTGTCCCTGTGGTGCATTGTCCAGTATAAAGATGTCCATGTAAGTTGTTTCAAATATTCAACCCCCTTACGACATTTCCTAGGGTATAAGCTTTCCAACGATACCTCATTCACCTTAATCCGTTTGGTGGTTAAGGAGGAGTTAGGGAACACACAGACAGACAGACTCACAGACACACACACACACACACACACACACACACACACACACACACACACACACACAGACATTACGTCTATTGTTATATAGATATATGAACGAGTTTCAAAAATTTCATATAAAATTTACCTATTATCTGTTGCAAGTTTTTTATGCCTATTTTGATATTTACCAGCGATAATTTTTAAAATAGGTTTTTTTGATGAAAATATTGTTTGTCTTGTTGAAAAAGGCAATTTTTAGGAATTTTTTTCTTAAATTAAAAACAAATTTTCGGTGTCGCAAAACTTAGAAACAAAAAGTAAATTATACACAGCTTTTAACGACGTTTTGAAGATTCTGTTTAAAAATTAGTATTTTTTTAAAAAATTACCAAAAGATTGCGAAAATTTTTTATGGATATTCACTAAATTTTTCATATTTCAAGAAGTACTATAATAGATCTACCAAAACCAAAATTCCGAAACCCCGTTTTATAAGTTTCCAAAATTATCTAATTTTATAATTATTTAACAGTTTTATTGAAGTTAAAATTGAGATTTTGCGATTATCAAATACTACATGCGGTCTCGGTCCGAAGTATAAATATTAATTATTCTTCAATTTTAATGAAAAAAGTGCGTCCTATATTTGCGAGAACGTGGGCTTTTAGATGTCGCTTCTTATGTATTACTGTAATCTAAGAAAGCGTATTCTTGTCTTAGATAATCTGCAGGCGGAGTCGTTTACTTTGCATGAAGTATTATGTCGCGCAAGGCTGATTGATTGCCGTACGCTGTTTAGTTTAGTAATAGCAAAAATATATAACATAATAATGTTATATATTTTTGGTAATAGTACGTTCAGTAGTTTTCGCGCGGTTTTCCAACCAAAGATTAAAGTGATTCAACAGTTGCGAACGTACTTTTGCGATTGATGAATTCAGTGCCTTTTTCTTAACCCGTTCCCGTGATTGCCTTTTCCCTGGTGAAAATTGTTTTTGTAAATGTATTAAATCCCGCTATTTTCGCTGGTATAATTAGAGTGCATTCACGTGATTGCCTTTTCCCCCTGGTGCGGACCATTGCGAACGCACTCTGATTACCAGCGAAAATAACAGGAATGAATACATTTACAAAAACTCTTTTCACCGTCGTGCGTGACTGGGGAAAAGGCAATCACGGGAACGGGTTAAGTTTTATATATTCGTGAAATCATTATAAAAATTCAATTGCGTGTTGGAGCACACATTTAAAACAAAATATGTCATTATAATGTTTTAATAAAGATATCACCTCTGCTTACAATTTTAAAATTTCTATTTTACAAATGGTATTTTGCAAAGTTAATAGAAAGCCTTTGGTGTATAAATTTTGATTATTATTCTTTTTTTAGTTTTTGAGTCAAATTCTTTTTAAAAATATTTTCCGCTGCTTTTTTAAACAAAATACACTATTAAATTTTGAAGTGTCATATGTATTTCTTTTTTTTGGTGGCGTGTTTCGCAGTTTTTATATGTTTTTAAAGTTTTAAGTGCTTCAAATATTGAGCTCTTTTTGAACCTCTACGCTGATTTATACTTCGTTCAAAATGTCCTAAGGACAAAATAAAATCAAAATGGACAAAATCCAATAAGAAAAAACGAAAAGAAAATTTTAAAGAAGGAAAAATAAGTCCAAGGGAAATTTTGAAAGAAGTTCATTGTTCTTCAAAAGGGCAAATATAAAAGGGCTTTTTGGACACTCTGAATGAAGTATGAACCAGACTTTAAACCAATTCAGATAATATTTCTGATAAATATTTTGGTTGATGTTGGCGAAAATTGAGTAGCAATTTTGGATTTGTTGAAATAAAATTTATGAGATGTTGATTGATTTTAAATATTACAGCATATGTTTCTTCCAGAAGCCAAACCTAATTTGATTTTACTTTCTTAAAAACTACTACAGCAAAAAAGTAGAATGAAGAGTGTGTTTATTTTTTAAATTGAATTAGGATTGAATTATTTTCAGTAATTTAGTACATATATAGCTTTTATCTACCTGCCTCCGAGGCGGTTTTACCTGCCTCCACCCCCTCTCCTCCTCCCCCGCCCCCCACCCCACCCCCCCCCCCCCCGCCCCCGCCCCCCGCCCCCCGCCCCCCCGCCCCCCGCCCCCCCCCCCCCCCCCCGCCCCCCCCGCCCCCCCCCCCGCCCCCCGCCCCCCCGCCCCCCCCCCCCCCCCCCCCCCCCCCCCCCCCCCCCCCCCCCCCCCCCCCCCCCCCCCCCCGCCCCCCCCCCCCCGACGTTTACCTGCCTCCACCCTGCCTCCTACCTGCCTCCACCCTGCCTCTTACCTGCCTCCGAGGCAGTTTTAACAGCCAGTCTTCCTGAGGCAGGTTCAAGAACCGGTCGTACCGGGATAAACAATCTCCAATAACAACAACTTAAGAGTTTGCATGCTTGCGTGATCTAAAATCGTGTTTTCTTATTAATTTTAAAAACCATTACTATTATTTTGTGTTAAAAATTGATTGATGCTGATAAATGAAAAAGCTCAGTGAGATTATTCAAAATCGAACTTGGACACTTTAGATAAAAAAAATGAAAGGGCTTACGTCCGTTAGAAATTTTCAGTCTTTACATCATTTTTACAAAGTGTTTTCATATTGCGCAATTTTACTTTAAAACAAAAAAGCAAACACTGTTTCTCATTTAAACATAAACGCACAAGTATGCAAATTATTAAACTTTGTGAAAATGGAGAATTGGCGTATTTAAAAACTGAACGATTCCCACTCAGTTCAATTCTTCCCAAATACATAACATTTCGTCATTATTTTTCTAATATTATGCATTTGTAATCGCATTGGGAAAGCTTAATGTTTATATTTATTTCTATAACGATCGAAAACATTCTCATTTTCGCCGCCAAAATGACTAATTCCCCTTAAATGACACTGGACTCGCAAGAATATTTTCAAACTATTGTATTATTACTTCTTTGCTACTACGTAAAACGTCAAAATCAGTATACAATGAATGTGACTCTGATTTAATACGTTTAAAGGCTGGTTCATACTTATGACAAAACGTCCTTTGGACAAAGTCCAAAGGACAATTTTAGAAAAGCCAAAACGTCCTTTGGACAAGCCAAAACGTCCTTTGGACAAGCCAAAACGTCCTTTGGACTTTTTCCTTTGGACGAAGTATGAACGCTACTTAGAATTTGTCCTTTGGACAAAGTCCAAAGGACAAAATCCAAAGGAAAAAGTCCAAAGGACAAAAAGTATGAACACGTTGTCCTTTGGATTTTGTCCTTTGGACAAAGTGCAAAAGACGCTGTATTTGTCTTTTGAACAAACTCCAAAGGACTTTTGTCCTTTGGACTTTGTCCAAAGGACGTTTTGTCATAAGTATGAACCAGCCTTTAGGCATTTTTCGTTAAAAGGTAAAAAGAGTACTGTTGTGAATATTTTATGACAATTCTGACTCATTGTGTCAGAGTAACGACGATTAGAAAAAGTCGGTGTGAAAGTTAATCCCAACCGACTCCGACTTTAGCAGATTAGAAAAGTGATCTTTGTATTACATTCTCGTATATATTTATTGCCGATTTTAATTACTAATCTGATATAAAAAGTCGGAGCTAATATTCCATTTTTTTGTTACTCTGACTTTCTGCTGAAACAACACCACAGGAACAAATGTATATAGTTTTAACTGAATTTTTTTAAAAATTGTAGTCGGTGTAATTTACCAGCTAAGTCGGAGGAAAATAAATAAAAACGAAATCAGAACGACCGCATATTTTCCGGCCGAAACACTCTTTTCAAAATAAAAAGGCTACACAGTAACTAAGACTATTTTTATCGAATTTTCCAAGCACTGTGACTGAATTTATCCGCGAGAAAAATAAATCCCCTCGCTCAGAGGCTAAAGAGAGAGTCATGATAGCTTCCGTCAAAAATTCCCAGTTTTCTTAAGCCACCGCTTGTCACAGTTTGATAGGCTTCTTTGACATTTAGACCGACCGACATCCCCAAAAATGACCGACCCACATTTTCGGCTCAGACCGACTTCCCCACCCTCGGCGACATTTCGGAGCGACTCCTTATTGGCTTTTTGAAAAATTTCCACCAATCAAAGTCTTTATAAACGCGCGAAGGCGGAGTTTGCACCATTCTAAGCCAATCAGCTTTCAAAACGATGACGTATCATTTATAATTCGCCTTTATTAACGCGGCCCCCGAGTTATTGGATTAAATTTTTTCGGTGAAATGCGCGTTTTTTTTTTATTTCCGCATAAATTTATGACGCTTAATTCGGCTGTTGATTTAAGACCATAGGAGATTTGAAAAACTAAAAAAACACACCAAAACTGTAGGCAGCACAGAGTTTCTATGCACGTCTAGATTAGAGATGGTGAAATGTGGAAATTCTCTAGTGTATGTAATGTTTACATTCCCTTTGAAGTTCCGAAATGGGAAAAATGTCAACAATCAAACGTGTTTTTTTTAGCTGAACAGCATTTTCAAAAAATTATGCCAAGTGATTACTAGAAATGTGTTGAAAATACTCAAAGTTTGTACAATATATTTCCAAAAAAAATATCCATTAAATTATAAATATATTATTCAAAAGAAAAACTCACTGGTATTATTTTATAACAAAACAAATCTTATTTTCAACGACATATAGCCACTCAGATTTAGACTTTGTCGCTGTCCTAAATCCTTGTTGAATAGATCATAGTACATATTTATCACTTATTTTATTCTATTATTATATATATAATAAATATTATTATATATTATTATGTTTTCATATTATTTTATGTATTTAGAAAATTTTTACTTAGTTTTTTGAAAAATATTTTGATTTAATTTTTGAAAAAATTAGTGGCAGGGTTCGGCTTCCACAAATATTCGAGAAACAAAAAATGTAAAAACAAAATTTTTTATTTTAAACATCTATAATATCCGGTGTCGCAGAATGAATCTTCCCCCTATTTTTCTTCCCCCCAGAAGATTTATTCTAGTGCGCTCTAGAATAGACCTTCCCCCCCCGGAAGATTTATTCTGGTGCACTCTAGAATAGACCTTCCCCCCGGAAGATTTATTCTGATTTACAGCAGAATAGATCTTCCCCTCTCAGAATAGTTATTCCCTCCGGAAGATCTATTCTGGTTTAAACACCAGAATAAATCTTCCCCCTCAAAAATTTGCATAAATTTAAAACATGACACGTAAGATTTTGTTTAAACAAATTTTAAAAACATCGTTTGACAAAAAATAGTTTGTTTTTTTTTTCTATAAAAATAAACTTTAATTTTAATTGTTATTAATTCCAAAAACAGTTCATAATTGACATTAAAAATTAAGTATTATTTAGTTGGTTTTCGGAGATAAAAACAATACATTTGTATTAGTTCGTTTTGTTTGGGTATATAAAAATATGATACAATTGAATAAACCTATTTTTTTGGAAAATTAATATCCCTAAATAAAGGCTTTTTCCTTTGAGTTTATCAATTTTTAAGACAAAGCATAGCAAAAAAGACATGAAAAAATGAAACCAGTTTAATTTCTTTCCGATCAGTATTTGATTCATTATTTACCTTCAGTTTTTGCTCTTTTATTAAAACATAATATATCGACAAAAAATTGAAATAAGAAGAAATAAAACTTAGAATATGTGTACCCATAACTTTTTAGTTTTTTTTATTTAAAATTCAATGAAAACAAAAAAACCTTCTTCATATTCAACAGTAAATTCGACATTTAAAGTTGTTTTTTGGTTGTTTACGTTGATTTTTAGGTTTTGCTTAGGCTTAGGATAAATTTTGTTCTCTCTTAATTTTGTTTGCACTTTTTTCACTAAAACATTTGCAAATTTTACAAAAACGTGACTTTCCAATGGGACAAGAAACTTGTTTGTAAATGTTACAAATTGTTCTGGAAAAATTTTAAAAAAATTGTGTCCAGCAGGAATCAAACCTAAAACCTTTGCACACAAGTCCCGGATTCTAACCACTAGGCGATATCGACAACTGGCAAACATGAAAAAATGAGTCTTTATAAAGAATAGTATCTTTCCTAAAACTTTACAAACAACATAGTAAATTTTACCTAGTCTGATTTATTTGTAAATGACTTTTCGCAAACAAAATTAAGAGAGTTTTGTTATCAATCGGAAAGTGATTTTTTCCGAAGATATGCAGTATTTATTTTTTCTGGCGCCGCCAAAATTTTCTTCGAGTTTTAACTTTTTTAATATGTTGCTTAATATTTTAAACGGTTAGTAATTTGAATTGAAGCTTTCTGCTTAGGCTTGCTTAGGGTTCATATCTCAGCTTTTTACGATCAAAATTCTTACTTTAAATAAAACATTCAAAAGGTGTTTATTTAAAAAAGGCAGGTTTTTTTTAATACTATGGACATCTGAAATGTTTTATTGAATAAAATTTATGTTTTAGCGTTTATCACTAATTCTTTGATTTGAAACATCGATTATTTTTTTGTGAGTTTTTGGATTAAAAAGAAAAAAGGAAATGACGTGAAAAATAGAAAAAAAATGGATGTTTTTATTCCAAATAATTGTTACATGATTTATACAAGGGGGAAAGATTTATTCTAGAGTGAACACCAGAATAAATCTTCCCCTCTCTGTTTGGAATTTTATGCAAATTTTTGCTGTATGCTTTAACACAGGGGGAATAAATATTCTGAGGGGGGAAGATCTGTTCTGGCGCAAACCAGAATGAATCTTCCGGGGGGAAGATCTGTAATGGGGGAAGATCTGTAATGGGGGAAGATCTATTCTACGACACCGGCCGTAAAGTAAATGAGTCTCCTGAGCCCCGCCTCTAAAATGGTTCGGTTTGGACTATTTTAGCCAGATTTTTAGAACTATTTTGAACGATTTTACTAAAAATTAAAACTAAATTGTCTAAAAAAAATTTTTAATATTATCTATGACGTTTATTTTTAAGTATAGCAAATTACCAATAAAATATGAAAAAGTTCTGGAGCTACGGAGCTCGAAGCTACAGAGAACATTATTAATTTTAATATGATAAAATAATTCTTTCCCCGTCGCTTCATATAGTCAGACTTGTGCCCCGGTCAGATCCAAAAAGCATATAGATTGACGTTTTTTGGGGCATCTGGGTATGTCGGCCATGTGGCGAAAAGATGGTTGATTGCTTTATGTACACATTTCCCCCACGCGGCTTTTTAACCCCAGCATTTAACCGCCTTCCGACTTCATCATAAACAAAAACCAAAACAAAAAACTGCCGAAAATTTCGGCCAAAAAATTTAAAACATGATTTTGCTTTTACGATTCGCCAATAGTTTTTGAACTTTAAACATTTATTAAATCCGCAAATGTTAGGGTAACTGACTTAATTTCGGCCACCTTTTTTTATTTTTTTGAATAAGTTTTTTCTGGCTTTTCCAATCAAGCCAAAATTTGGCCTAAAAATCAAACAATAGCTATATTTTTTATTCCAGTGCAAAATTTGAATATTTCTGTTACACTTTAAAATCAATGAAGGTTTAAACTTATTTTTTAAAGTGGCCGAAGTTAAAGCGCGTGCCATTTATTTCGGCCATCTACAAAAAACTGGCCATAACTATTGCTTAAACGAACAATAAAAATTTCTAAAGATTGCAAATTTACCCTTAGGTACTGTTCTTGGTACATATAACTTAATTTTTCCCGTTTGTGAACTTTAATAGTTATTAGCAAGACTTTAAATAATTATGTCAAAACCTTAAAAAACAAGTTTTAATAACTTGTATTTTTTGTTCAATTTTTATTTTTGGTTCAAAAACGTCAAAACAAAATCAAACGAGCAAAAAAATTCTTTATAAATACGGTAGTACAATGATACTTAAAAACAGCAAAAAACTGCAGGTTCTTTCACCTAAATTTTAAGGTAGCCGAAATTAGCACTGAAATGCACTGCTTAGCTGTAAGTGAACGTACTCATTTTTCAGTTGTTAATGTTTTGGAAATCGAAAATTTTAAGGTATCAAATTGTTTGTAAAAATTTTTTCTTTGTTTTATACTTATTTTTATTGAATAATAGAGGAAAATATTGAAATATGTGGCATAAACAAGAAAAGAAACACTCCGCGCAAAGCGCGGAATATTTCTTTAGCCCTTTTATAACGTTTAGGATTTGGACCATAGGTGAGAAAGGGGGGGGGGCGGGGTGGGGTCCACCCTCCCCTAGCCTCAAAATTTTGGCCCCCCCTAGACGAAAATCTAGAGGCCCCCCCTTCTCCCCAAATTTTTTACCCCTGACCCCTTCTAGATTTTGAAATCTGACCTCCCCCCTCCACCCTCTAATTTGTATTTTTTGTTCAATTTTTATTTTTGGTTCAAAAACGTCAAAACAAAGTCAAACGAGCAAAAAAATTCTTTATAAATACGGTAGTACAATGATACTTAAAAACAGTAAAAAACTGCAGGTTCTTTCACCTAAATTTTAAGGTGGCCGAAATTAACGTAATCTTAAAATGCGCAGTTAGTTAAACTCATTGCAAAATAATTTTGAAGAAAATATCAAAACATGAAAATTAACAACTTTGAGCCTTAAATAGAAGATATTTTAAGGTTATATATTGCTTCGTTCTAAATTTGATGCAGTTTAAACACAAAGCAAAAATTAAGAAAATCATAAGAAATTCACTTTTTGTATGAAAATGTTGATAATTTAGAATATTAAAAATAAAAAACTTTTGCAAAAACACTTTATTAAACATTAATCCAGTTACTTTTGTGCTAGTTCTTTTGTGTTTTAAAAAATAAGCCAATTTTCTAACACCCTAAATTGGTGGCCGAAATTAAGGCGTGGCCGAAATTAAGTCAGTTACCCTATATCCGCTGGCTAACTTTGTATTAATATATCGTCCAGCAAAAGGTTTCTACGTTATCCATATCATATAGTTCGTGAGTAGCTAAGAGTTCCTGTTTCACGGCGATTTTAAATACAATTCAAACTTTTTTTTGTGTTTTCAGGTTATTCCGTAAAATCAAATTTTACAGGGTACCCTAAGTAACTTTCTCGGCTACGCTAAAATTAATAAATTTTCAAAACTGCAAAAGGCGTTTTTCCTTCGACTAACACTGGACAGTTTGTCACACAGTTTAAACCGCTTTGACTTGACGGAATAAACTTGTTAGAGATAATCCTCGGATGTTTATTCCTGTAATAACTAAATATGCTTTACAAAAAAAACCCAAAAAAAAATTATTGTTCAATTCATTCCTTTATCATCTGGTACGTGTTTATGTTTACTGGGTGTAAAAATTCATCCACGATTACACGGTAGAGTTTTTTTGAGGTCGAGTCGGGGGCATGTTTATAAACAAATTATCATCTTTGGCCGCCATTTTTACATCTCATTTAGCGTTTTATTGCCATTAGGACCAGCTTCTTTGTTTATATTTGCCAAGCTATGTGTTGGTTTTAGTTTCTGAGTCATAAATTAAGTTTTTTATTAGCCCAACATTTCCTCGGAAATAAAATTTAATTTACTTGGAATAAGCATTCAAACCAATGTCATGCTTCCAATTTTATATTATTAGTAATATATTTTTTGATTGACAACTTTTTTAAATAGTAAAGAATAAGCAGGCCTATTTCCTAAAATTTATTTTTAATTATAGATTTTTGAGCGTTATACAGCGTATTATGGCGTATTATTGTTTTATGAATTTTATATTAAAGCATATAAAAACGATATTCACGAAATTTCAAACCGAATCTATGCGGATTGGGTCACCATGTTTTAGCGGAAAAAACTTGGCTTGTCGGAAAATTTTTGACCGGGAACAGTAAACATTGTGTTCACTTATTCGCTTACTTAAAAATTTTGAATTTTGTTCACCTTCGATTTCTGGTCCAATAATTTATTTAAAATATATTTTATTCTAAATCATTCTTTTGCTTAAAATACAAAAAGTTTATAATATTTTATAATTAATAATATTCATATTCATAGCAGTTGAATTTTTTGGTTCTAAAAATGCATTTCGGTGATTCATGAATCACACTGATAAATTTGCATACGGTATCGTTTAATTTGCACGAGCATGGTTTGCGCGCAGTTGATTGGACTTTCAGGGTGTTTATTCAGTATAAATACGTTCAACATTTTTGCGCTAGATTCCAATCAAAGAATCAAGCGGATTCAACAGTTGAAAACGCGCTTTCCAGCCTCAATTTCACTTTTGTGAGATTCATGGATTGTTGACCAATATAAAAATGTTTAAACTCCTTAAAATGGGAACAGGTTCCGACTGAAATCCTTGAATTTCACATAAGCAAAAATCAGGTATAAAAGGTGCTTTCGCAACTGTTGACTCTTCTTAATTCTTTAGATGGAAAACCGCATAATCTCACTTACATACGTGAAATTTATGGATTATTGACCAATATTAAACTTTTAGTTAGGACCCGAGTCCAAAAAGGGATCGAACTTCCCGTTTAATCCTTAAATCTCGCATAAAAGAGACTAAGATATGAAAATTGCTTTCGCAACTGTTGACTCTTCTTCATTATTTATGGACTGTTGACCAATATAAAACTTTTTGTTAGGACTCGGGTCCAAAAAGCGGACCGACCTTCCCGTTTAATCCTTAAATCTCACCTTAAAGTCACTGAGGTATGACAAGTGCTTTCGCAACTGTTGACTCTCCTTAATTCTTTAGTCACGTCAGGATTTTAAGGACCCTCAAAATGTCGTATAGTATTCGTGATCACGTAATATATGTTTTGCTCTGTGGGAATGGTTGTAGGAGGATCTAATAGAATCACTGTTAGCCAATAAGTGCTTGGGAAAAAATTAATCTCCAATGGATGAAAGATCTCCTTTTTCCTAAGCATTAATTGGCTAAAAGTGATTTTATAACTTTATAACTCTGTAAAAAATATTAACACTGAACAATTTCCGTTTAAATGGGAGGGTTTTGACTATCGTGGTTGGAAAACAGCATACAATCTCATTTCAATATGTGAGATTTATGGATTTTTAGGCAATATAAAAATGTTATTTAGGACTCGGGTCCAAAAACACGGACGGACCTTCCGGTTTAATTAACCCTTGAATGTCACATAACCGAGAATCAGATATAAAAAAGTGCGTTCGCAACTGTTGAATCTCTTCATAACCCTTGAATGTCACATAACCGAGAATGAGGTATAAAAAAGTGCGTTCGCAACTGTTGAATCTCTTCATAACCCTTGAATGTCACATAACCGAGAATGAGGTATAAAAAAGTGCATTCGCAACTGTTGAATCTCTTCATAACCCTTGAATGTCACATAACCGAGAATGAGGTATAAAAAAGTGCGTTCGCAACTGTTGAATCTCTTCATAACCCTTGAATGTCACATAACCGAGAATGAGATATAAAAAAGTGCGTTCGCAACTGTTGAATCTCTTCAGTTTTGTGGTTTGGAAACCGCGCAAAACGATATTGAACGTACCTACTATTAATCATATAGAAAGTCCAATCAGCTATATGTGTAGTCCATACGCATGCAAATTAAATGACACCGTATGCATATTATGTGAGATTCATAAATTAAGTGGACCATGTACGAATGAACCCGATCTAAAACTATATAAAAAATACTAAACGCCTCATTAAAATTTTCAAACATATATCCCGTTGTAAATAACTAAAAAATAATTAATAATAAAATATTAAACAATAATAATAACTAAATTTAAATAAACTAAAAAGTAGGGTCTACTTAAAACAATAGTTAAAAAAATTTAAATTTGAAACTGACATTTTTTTATATGATTAAATACGGATTTATTTATCACTTAAATGTAAAATAAATACTTTTCAAAGCAAATACAGGCATGGCTCCAAATTAAAATCCCTTCTTAGGTTTGGCATTTTTAATATAAATCGTGTCGGATTAATAAAAACAAATATTCACTATTTCTTTATAGCGTGTGTTTTCTTCGCGGGGATGTGGCTACTCAAAATATGGACAAAAAAGCCAAATTGCGCAGTTTGTGTCGGTAAGAATGTAATGATGTGAACAAAAAAAACCACCGACCACAAACCGACCAAGGGAAAATTACAAAATTTAGCTTTTTTGTCCATACTTTTTAGAGAAGTCACAATCCCGTGAAAAAAACACACGCTATAGAGAAATAGTCGATTTCGGTTTGGATCGTTCGCTTTGTTTTATTGCTGGTATTGTGTAAATTATTTTTGTAATCATGTTATTTTTTTGTTCGCAATTAACTTACGGAAACTTATTTTTTGTATTATGATTTTATCACTAGAGTTGCGTGGAAGTCTACTCGCTAGAATAAATTTTTACCCTACTTTGAAAATGAAAGTTTGAAAACTTAAATAAAGTTTACTTTGAAAACATGTCTTATCTATTGGTTTAAATCGATGATACGTGTTTTATTGATTTTTTCGTGCTTTTGGATTTTTTGACCACAAAGTGCAGTGCAGGTGCGGTCAGTGACATAGACTTGCTAATATTTTTAATTTTAGTCAATAAATTTTAAATGAATAATTTTATCGCTGATTTTCTAAATAATTTGGTCACTTAAAATTTTTTTTTTGAATTCTTATATATGTACTGTTTAATGCTATAGAGTTTTTAGACGATTAAATGTGTCTAATAACTTTATGGCAATTATTCGCAATATTCAATTTATCGCAATAATTATAATTATAATAACTTTATATTATTAAAATCCGATATTTTTGGCTTCTTAAAAAAGTCCAAAATCCTTTATATTTCAAAAAAAAAACAGCGCACAATTGTTTATACTAAATTTTCTTGATAAAAGACCACTTGTTGAAAACAAAAAAGCTAAAATTTGCAAAAGGAAGATGTTATTGTTAGTTGTTATTTCACTCGGTCACCGTGGATTTATTTATTTCTTATTTGTTTATTAACAGGAAACATAATAATAAACTACGCAACTAACAATGATTTCAAAATAAATACTCAGTTCCTGTTTAAAATTTAACTCCAACTTTCAGAAATCTGGCATCTTTTACAAAACGCAATTTGTTTTCTCATCCCAAAAACCCAAAATCAGATGAAAGAAAATTTTCTGACCACAAACTACTTGTCAAAAAATTGGAAAAGAAAACGGTATATTTTCATCCGTTATTTTATTTTATGATCCTTGGACTTATGTATTTATTTCGCTGAACAACGGTAAACATACATAAGTTATAAAGAATAATGATGGAAGTTTTTTGTGCAAAAAATCTCGTAGAGACTTTTGCACGTAAAAAGAGGATGGATAAAAAATTACAGTAAATGCACCTAAAAATTTTCTAGAAAAAATTATTTTTGAACAAATAATATATACTAAATTCTAAATTATAATACAGATATTGAATGACCATAAAATAAATTAATAATAGTTTATGAATCTATCTCTATTAAGAATAACGTAAATCTCTTCCAAATTTAACTCCTATTATCGTCAAAGTGTAACGTTTTGACGGTAAAATCTACAAGACAAATCGAGAGTTGATATAACTTTTTATTATTGGGTTCATGAATTATTATTTTGTTTATTTTATGGTGCGTTAAGTTTTTGTGTTATAGTTATCCGTTTCAGAGGTTTTTTTGTTAAAAAATTGTTACTTGTACAAAATTCTGGGCATATTTTATTGTCTGGTTTTATTCCGCCTACTATTTATTAATCTCCCAATGAAGACCTTTCTGTACATTCGAATTTCCATCGCAATTCTTATATAGTTAACACCGGAAAATCTTCAGCTTCTTATGTTTAAAACTCAATTTTAATCCTCGGAGATCCGATATCTGTTGCCCAAGAAGACGTCCGACGTGTCTTGGTCACACTTACTCCCCGGCTTCGAATGCCGGAGGCCGAGAAAATTTTTCAATCAAACGTCGGCTTCGGACTCTTTTCCCCATCTATTCCCCGCAAAATGAGTCGAAATTAATTAAAATTAGTAAATTCTGCGACTCTTTCTAGCGCAAATAGACGCGCTTTATCCGATTAAAAAATCTCCCGTGCGCTCATGTAAACCTTATTTACTACGGCGCAAGGCGCCACAATTCGTATGAAATATATGCGTCTGTGACTTATTTTTGATTTTAAACCGCACCTTATTCACTAGAAAATGAGTCACAGTTATGTATTTTATAATGGCTATGGCTTATTTTGCCGTAGTAACGACGATATAATACTCTCCGTGTGTCATAAGTCAGCCCTGACACTTTGGGCAAATCGGCTTATTTGCTATTGACTAACCGGAGATCCCAATTCATATAGTATTCATATGCAGTCCAGCTAGCGGTGACTCCCTGACTTTGGCTAGCCACTTCTTTACTTCGACTGGCTTTTACTCTGTGCACATTAAAATACGATTCAAAATTGAATTATTCTTATTCGATATGATATTGTTTTCAGCTATCTATTTTTTCAATCACCATCTGATTACTGAAGTACCGGTAATTTAAAACATTTTTTTAAACTCTCAGTTTAAGAGTTAAAATCCTAAAATCTGCTTCGTGCTCTCTGTAAAATATTTAACTTTTTAATTACATTTCACCATAAATCAAAAAGTTAGTTATGGTTTCAGTTACTCTGTATACTGTAAACTTGTAATTTCGAAACTCAGAGTTTAAAAAACTATATATTATTAGCTAAGTCTGTCTGGTGTAAGCAATGTGCGCAGTACGAGTCTTATATAAATTTTTTAGTTCGTAGTATAGTAGTAGATTTTCTGGAGTGCCCAAAAAGTTTTTTCCTCTTGAAGAGCTTGTAAAACACTGCGATCACAACCTGTGGAATAGGTGCCTGTTGAGTATGATATTGTAAAGAATAAGTAGTTTTTACAACAGTAGGCTCCATATATTTTTTATCCAAAAACGTGTAATAATATAGTTTTACTATTTATTATGATTTTTATAGATTTGTTTTACGGGGTGTCTTTAAAAAAATAGAACAAAAACAAACCAATATAATTCTAGTTCATAACTTCGTTTAGTTTTTGAAAAAAAAAGTTAAATAATACTGCTTACTGCTTCAAATACTTACTCACTAAATATTTAAAAACAGTTTAACTGGTTTATATTTGTTTAGACTAAGATTATCGCTTTAAAAAAAGCGATAATTAAATTAAAAAAATTAATAAAACTTTTGTTAAAATACTGAAATTTTTATAGCCTCAGAGTGTTTTTTGCTTGGGGCCTTTAAAATCCAATTCTTTTAACGAAAACCATAATTTGTCGGGCTAATATTTTTTTGTATTCCTCTCATATATTATTCACATATAATATTAAAAAAAGGCTTATTTCTTATTAAAATGTCAGTTACCTGTTTAAATTTAACCCTACAAGCCAAAATCGACAAAAAAGCTAGATCTAACATTTCGTGGATTTGTTCCAAAAGGTTTTTATATTTGCCTTGGCATGATACCCAGGTTTCTTTTTACTTGTAAGCAAATGTGTTAGTTTTACGACCTTTACAACCCTATGAAATCTTTTTGCGGCGGCTTTTTGTGGCGTCGGGTTTTTGTGCCGACAGTTGTTCTTTGTATAGCGCCTACGTACCCAATAGCACATCGAGTCAAAGTCAAACTTTTACGTTTTCCAATGCGGCTGAGTTTTTTTTCTATGCCACACAAGTCTCAAACTATTTGTAACCATTTCTGTTCACCGAAAAGTCCACATGGAATTTTACTTATTCTCTTAAGAAACCTTATTCGCTTTTTTAGAAAAGCACATGGTAAAATAATTGCTATTATTATAATTGTTTTTAGTGAAATTTTGCCAGTCCATAGGAAGACTTGCCCATGAATTCGTCAACAAATAACTTCAATCCCATTTTAACACCCCGGATTACCGAGCTTTTTTTTGCTTTTTTGTCGATTTGTTTATTCCGTTTTAATGAAAGTGGCGAGAAGCTAATGTGCCTTGAAGGCGTGCGTGGCTTTTGCACTTTGAGCGGCTTTTGCGAAAAATTGGACTTGTAATTCCGGCTAATGCATAGGAAGGAATATTTAAATTTAGCAAGGCTTTACAAATAATTACAAGCCTCTTTGCTCTCTGCATTAAGTTCACGATTGACGTTAAGATTATTTTTTATCCTGTTCCGTTGTGTCATATGTAATATTGCAACAATTATAATGAGTACTTTTACTTTTACTGATAAACCTATTTGATAAATATTTCTAAAAGTCACTTTTAGGGCTTGTCCACCGAAACTAAAACTTCTAATAACTTTAAAAAATTTCGGTTATATTAATTAAAGAAATTTTCCCCTGGCTACACATAACCCTAAGCATTTCTTTTCCTTCAATTCTAGATAGTTCTCGGTTAAGATACGATTAAAAATGTAGGATAAAACGTATATGAATTATAAAAAAAACTGGTATTTTTATTAATTGGCAAATTTTCCCCTGACAAGTAGTTCATGGCTTATCAATTATATATTGACGGTAATAAAATGTTGCTTGCCGTAATTACTAATGTTTCCACTTCGTGATTA
Source organism: Microlaimidae sp. YZB2_3 (assembly GCA_030248175.1). Taxonomy (NCBI): domain Eukaryota; kingdom Metazoa; phylum Nematoda; class Chromadorea; order Desmodorida; family Microlaimidae; species Microlaimidae sp. YZB2_3. The sequence goes on from JASAMX010021857.1 coordinate 49,363, forward strand.
CTTTTGAGTGATAAATAGTATTCATTATTTGTTAGAAATTTTTATCCAACTATGTACTATGAACGTAGTGGGATTCACCGTTAACTTGTTCTATTGTAATTTTTTCCTGATAATGATTGGCTTCTTTTTTTATATATAGTAGCAGATTTTTATATAAGCTTGTGGTTTTCTATTTTATAACATGTCGGAAAACATAAACGTAGATGATTTTAATGTCAACATATTATTAGAATTGAAAGAGCTGGAATATTTTACGTAATAAATCGATGTTTTTGTTAAAAATTAAAAAAAATGTTAATGGAAACTTATGTGTAATATAACATTAAAAATATTAACCCACTTCGCATCAATCTAATGAAATGAGAAAATATTCTAGCTGGCGGCGATAATTTGATGCTTCTAAATAAATCTTTAAAATTTTAACTTTAAACTATATTTACCCGAATTTTTCGAAAAAAAATAATTTCAGTATAATGTAATTTTGTGATACTGGTGCAACTTTGGCATGATATTATCATTTATTGTTGTATGTATCTGGGTTTAGTTTTTCAAATTAAAACCATAAAACTTTGCTTTAATCCATTAATCTTACGTAATAGTAATTTGATTACAGTTTCGTTCAATTTGCATAAGCATGGTTTGACTGAACGTTCAATATTAGAACGATGGGTTATTTTTGCGCGGTTGACAAAAAAATAAAAAAGTATCGATCAAAGTCACACAAGGAATAATTTGCATACAACAAGATTTAATTTGCAATACATCCTTTGGAATTTTGAGTTCAGTACAATCATGGTACACTTGCTATGCGTGTACGATGATTGTTTTTTTTTTTGCTAAAAACCACAGAACTCAAATTCCTAAGGATGTATTGCAAATTTATTCCTGTTGTATGCAAATTAATCCTTATGTGACTTTGATCGATTTACAAACGCACTTTCCAGATTTGAATATCACTTACGTAAGATTAGGATTACATATTGACCTGGGGCCTATTTCATAAAAATTGCTGGTAATTAATTTACAGCTGTAAATTAATATTTTTTTGTATTTTTAATTAAAAAGTATATTAATAAAATTGCGTTTAGAATTTAAAAAATTACATGTCTGTAAATTCAGTGAATTCCACAGTTACGTACGTATTTTTAAATTAATAAAATTAAAAGAAATTAAATGCGTTTATTAATTTACAATTACAAAAATCTTTATGAAATAGGCCCCAGGGCTCTGTTGCCATTTAAAAATAAACTATTTTTTTTAAAATTTATTTTTAGCCAAATGTCAATTTTCTAATGTTATACTAAACAAATATGCTAACAAAAGCTTTTTATAAACGATTTAATTTATAACGTTGTATTGATTCTACCGAACGACGGTATAAAGATTACGTATACGTAAGCCTTAGGTTCCTCAATACAGGGCCTAAGCCTTGTGGAGTTACCCAGACCCAGTAGAAAATCGTGAACGCATTTTTATTACCAGCAAAATGCCCGAAATTAATGGGTTTTTTGTGTAAACCGCAACAATGAGAACGCTTTTCAAATAAATATCAGAGATCCACTAAATGTTGTAATCCTGATTTGGGTGCGTAAATGCCCATATAAGTTTAATTGTTTTCAGTTTTTTTTCCTGGGCTAATTGAATCTACTAAGTATAAGTATACAAAAGACAAGCAATAAGTTCGATTTTGGCAGTCCTAGAGTGTTTTTTGAATTTTAAAAGCTTTTTAAACTTTTTCTATATGTCAAATACAAAAAAAAAACAGAAAGGTCAAAAAATGCTTTTACAACACTCAAATAATCGAATTTTTTTGGTTTTATACTTTGGACACTTTGAAGGAAGTATGAACCAAGCTTTACACCAAGATTTTACATTCCGGTGTTACAGCTAACGCTCTATCATTTATCAAATTTTACGCGGTGATAGACAGGGTTCTTGGTTTTTGCTATTCGTTATTATTCGACGGTTGAAAGTTGGACAAAAAAGCGTTTGACATTTTGGAACACCGCTTAAGTGAACGTTTTGAGGGATTGCCACTCCCGAACCGATAATACCCGGGCTTTTAAGAGGAACAAGAGATTGAAAAATCGTGAGAACGGAAATGAACCCGGTTTTACCCGTGGGACGGAGTTGTAATCATAAATAATTAGTGATGGGCAGTTCCGGTTCCCTGTTCCGGATGTTCCGGAAAAAAATTTGGAATTCCGGTTTCGGTTTCTGTTCCCGATTTTTGGAAATCTCAATTCCGGTTCCGGTGTTCCGGAGGTTTCGCAGTTTTATAGGCAGTTTCGGTTCCGATTTCCGGATGTTCCGGACAAAATTTTGAATTTCGGTTCCGGTTCCTGTTCTGGATTTTTGGAAAATTTCAATTCCGGTTCCTGTTCCGGTTCCGGTGTTCCGGGGGTTTCGCAGTTTTATAGGCAGTTCCGGTTCCGATTTCCGGATGTTCCGGACAAAGTTTTGAATTTCGGTTCCGGTTCCTGTTCTGGATTTTTGGAAAATCTCAATTCCGGTTCCTGTTCCGGTTCCGGTGTTCCGGGGGTTTCGCAGTTTTATAGGCAGTTCCGGTTCCGATTTCCGGATGTTCCGGACAAAGTTTTGAGTTTCGGTTCCGGTTCCTGTTCTGGATTTTTGGAAAATTTCAATTCCGGTTCCTGTTCCGGTTCCGGGGTTTCGGCAGTTACGCCCATCTCTATAAATAATTTTTTTTGGGGGGGGGAGAAAGGCGGCACAGATTCCTAAAACCACGTCGACAGAAAAATTTTATAATCGATGAATCTCACGTGAATATATAATTTGTATACGATGTCGTTTAATTTGCATAAGCATTGCATAACTCGCGCCCAGCTGGAGGTCGTTGAGTGTGGAAAAAAAAATTTGGACACGTCAGGATTTTAAGGACCCTCAAAATGTCATATATAGTGTTCGTGATCACGTCATATATGTTTTGCTCTGTGGGAATGGTTGTGGGAGGAGCTGTTTTAGCCAATTAGCGCTTGGGAAAAAATTGATCTCCAATGAATAATAGATCTCCATTTTTTTCCTAAGCGCTTATTGGCTAAAAGTGATTCTATAACATACATAATAACTGTGAAGATATTTAACACTGAACAACTTCCGTCTAAATGGGATAGTTTTGACTATCGTGGATCATGTGATCATGTAATAACGAATCAGAGCACAGTTATTTATTATAATTTATAATGATCAATTTATAATAACTATGTAAATGTATTTTAACGAATTGGTTTTTATAAATAACAGTAAACGTAGAAGTTTTAATATGGCTCTTTCTTTTTATTCACCGAACAATTGCACCAGCCAGCTCTAGTTTGCCTATAGTATTTTTGCGCGCAAAATTTCCAACCCGTTTCCTAGTGATGGGCGGAACTACGGAACTCCCGGAACTGAATAAACCAGAACCGGAATTGAGATTTCCGAAAATTCGGAACAGGAATCGGAACCGGAACTGCCTTTAAAACTGCGAAACCCCCAAAACACCGGAACCGGAACCAGAACCGGAATTGAGATTTCCAAAATCCGGAACAGGAACCGGAATTCCAAATTTTGCCCGGAACATCCGGAACCGGAACTGCCTATAAAACTGCGAAACCCCCAAAACACCGGAACCGGAACCAGAACCGGAATTGAGATTTCCAAAATCCGGAACAGGAACCGGAATTTCAAATTTTGCCCGGAACATCAGGAACCGGAACTGCCTATAAACTGCGAAACCCCCAAAACACCGGAACTGAGGTTTTCTAAAAATCCGGAACAGGAACCGGAATTCCAATTTTTGCCCGGAACATTCGGAACCGGAACTGCCCATCACTACCGTTCCCGGAGCGCACTTTTCAGATTTCAATCTCGCTTACATTTTTAATTCAAGGATCTAAAAAAAATTTTCTAATGCTTTTTCAAGACAATTAGATCGGTGTTTCTGAAAGCGTGAAGAATCGCGTATCAAGCTTGATTAGATAGTATTAAATAAATCATTTTTAAAACAAGTTATAACCATACATAACGTGGAATGCTGATTTTGCTTTCAATTTCTATTTTTCTGGAGCTAAAAAATACGTTTTATCAAAGGTGGATAATCTAATAAAGGTATGTCATGGCGCTCTGTAGCAGCGTGCATCATAAAATCCAATTCGGGCCGCACGTCCAGCCAGAAGCCGCACGTCCGGCCAGTAGCCGTATGTCCGGCCAGAAGCCGCACGTCCGGCCAGAATTGGATTTTATGATGCACGCTGCTACAGATCGCTGTGACATACCTTTATTAGATTATCCACCTTTGGTTTTATTGCCTGCTTCGTCAGATGATAGGAGACCACAGCGCTGCCTTTTTTTTTCATAATGTCTCGTATGGTTGCGATTACTTGTTAAAAAAAGCAACATTTCGTCAATCAAATACTACTAATCGCAGTTTGTAATTAAAGCTAAAAAATCTTAGAAAAGAGACATTTTTTCCGATAAAAAAATAAAAGCCGCAAAATATGTAAGCCGCAGAGTATATAAAATATGTAAACCGCAGACGTAAAGTTAATAAAAATTGAAAAATGATAAACTATACTCCAACTCCACTCAATATTGGTGGGACCTTCATTTCGTACCGCATTGTGGTATAGATTACGAAAATTGTTTGTTTCATCAAAATGATATTATTTATTTGTGTTAAGATGGAATTGACTCCTTATTTGAGCCGAGGCTATATTCAAACAAAAAAAAATCAGGAGATCAGTAAATACATGTAGTATTCGTAAAATTGATTAAAAAAAACGATTTCCCATCTCTTTATAATGTGTTTTCATTTGAAATTATTGTGTTAAGCTGGCATTACACAAGTTTTTATCGTGTTTTTGTTTTTTGAGATGGCAAAGCGGGCGAATTTATTTCCTAAAATACCTTTTTTGTAATTTTAAATTAATGAAGATTTAGTATATTTTTGTTGAAAATATAGAAATACGTAGACAATTAAGTTGTTTTGTTTGAAGACCGGTAAGATTTTGATTGGAAATGTTTTTATTTTATATATTAGCTAAATAATAAACATAATACACCATGGTCAAAACCCTCCTGCAGAGTTATAAAGTTATAGAATCACTTTTAGCCAATTAGCGCTTGGGAAAATATTGATAATAAACGTAGATATCTCCAATTCTTAGCTCCTCCCACAAGCATTCCCAAAGAGCAAAACATATATGACATATATTAAAAAAATATGACATTTTGAGGGTCCTTAAAATCCTGTGTGAATGATTAAATGGGAAATTTTATAAATAAAATTAATTCGTTCGCAATCGTATAACCAATAGCTCGTTTGACTACTTACAAAATCCGTTTAAAAATGATTGAGACGAAAAATTCAAGCGAGCATATCTCGCCAACGATTCGATTGATTCAGTAGTATATTAGAATTAGTAATATATTCTTTAATTATTGCTTGTAGTTTCTATATTCATTTTCTAAATATATCGACACTTTCTGTAACTATCGGTTGTAAATATAGTTCGGCAAACAGGCTGACTGCTTGAGTTAAAAATTGAGATAACGAATCTAACTCCATAATGAATTGCGCTGCGCAGCCATGTTTGGTGACTTTTTCTTGCTTCTCCCGTTTAATAAAAATCACAAGTCTTCTCACTTTTCACTAAATATCATTTTTATATCTCTTCTCGACAAATCTTTTGATAGAGCATAGTGTGGAGTGAAATTAAATGATTATCCGTGCTGTTTTTTTAATTAGTTTATGATTTAAATTGCGTATTCAGGGAGAAATCATAGACATACAGAATGCTTTAAATTTTTTTACCATGTGTAAAAGGTCATATCGCTTGATTCATTAAAGATATATCCGAAAAAAAAAAACAAGATGGGGGGGAGAGTAATGTTTTATCAAATATAATTTCATTTAGAGAATAACTTTCACTTTGCACTGCACTTTTAAATTAAGCACTGCTAATAAAAACTTTTTGTAGCTAATAATACAAGCTTTTTAGTGGAGATTTCCTGTATGCTTTCCCTTGCTTTTGCTTTATAATGGCTTTAATGCTTTTAAATTCACAAGTTCCGGTTCCCTTGAAATAAAGTTATTTAGGGTACGGGTTACGTGTATAACTCTGGCGCGAGAAAATGTACTTATAAAATATGAAGTAAATAGCTATTAACTAACTTAACACGGTAAAGCTTTATAATATATAAGCCATCGACAAATCTTTTTTTAGTAAGATTTAGGTCTGGAAAGTGTTTTCGCAACTGTTGAATCACCTTAATTCTTTGTTGGAAAACCGCGAAAAAACTATACTGAACGTACATTATTACTAAAATGAGCATCATATAGAAAACGATTACAATCAGCTGCGCGCGATATAAAATATTTTCATGCAAAATAAATGGATAAATTATATGAAAGTCCTCGAGTAAAGGCTGGTTCATACTTATGACAAAAAGTCCTTTGGACAAAGTCCAAAGGACAAAGGTTCTTTGGACAAATACAGCGTAAAAACGTCCTTTGGAATTTGTCCAAAGGACAAAGTCCAAAGGACAAAATCCAAAAGACAACGTGTTCATATACTTTCTTTTCCTTTGGACTTTTCCCTTTGGATTTTGTCCTTTGGACTTTGTCCAAAGGACAAATTTTAAGTAGCGTCCATACTTCGTCTAAAGGAAAAAGTAAGTCAAAGACGTTTTGGCTTTTCTAAGTCCAAAGGACAAATAAAGCGTAAAAACGTCCTTTGGACTTTGTCCAAAGGACAAAATCCAAAGGACAACGTGTTCATACTTTCTTTTCCTTTGGATTTTTATCCGTTGGATTTTGTCCAAAAGACAAATTTTAAGTAGCGTCCATACTTCGTCCAAAGGAATTTTTGGCTTTAAGTCCAAAGGATAAATACAGCGTAAAAACGTCCTTTGGACTTAAAAGGACAAAATCCAAAGGACAACGTGTTCATATACTTTCGTTTCCTTTGGACCTTTTCTGTTGGATTTTGTCCTTCGGAGCTTTAATACGTTAAAAAAATGTTTATTTATTTCGCATAAAGCAGGATACGCAAGGCCGATGTTACTAAGCACTAATTGTGCAACCAAATACTACATATAACAATATTAACAAAGAATATTATCACAATGCAGTATGTCTCAGCGGGGAATCAATCCAGGGACCTTCAGTATGCAAGACGTAAGATCTGCCACTGCGCCACAGCCTCGACGTTATGGTCACTGTAATACGTAATATTTATCAGGGGCCTGTTTAATAAAATACTGGTCTTTGTAAGTTACAATTCTATCAATAACTTTTTTTATTCTGAACCATTTGCGTTGAAATTTCAAATGAAAAAAGATTATATGCCATGTGCAAACTATTTAAAATTTCATGTACGTAGCTGTTGTGTGTTTAAAGTTATTCCAGTTTTAAACTTTAGCCACTTGTAATTTTTCACAAGTTCTCAAAAGAAAAATTTACCCTACTCCGAGTAAGGTAAAATTTACTTTACGATTTCACTTGATTTTTTTACAATTTTGTAAAAAAACTTGAATACAAGTGAAAATACAAGTGAAAAATACAAGTAAAAAATACAAGTAAAAATTTATTTATCTGTGTCTTTAATAACCTAGAAACTAAAAATATAAACGTTAAATAAAAACAAACAAACAATGTATAACTCTGCACAACCACATAAATTAACAAAACTACAGCTTACGAATGGCTGGTACCTGAATTTAAAATTTAATGCTTTATTTATTATTGCGACGTTTTCAAATGAAATAAAATTTGGTTGTTGAAAACATTAGTTTAGTGATTCCGTTTATTAACCTAACGTGCCGCAACGGACAACAATAAACAAAAAAACAATTACAATAGGGAGTCCAAAAGGTGGGTTGGGTTTCTGTTATTAATTCATTAAGTAAAAACAACACACGTTTTTTTTTATTTATTTGCAAACTTCAGTTTATTTTGGGCGCAAATTCAGGTAAATTTTAAATCAATAACGAATATTTTAAAACTAATTTGATAATCCGTTCATTAACATTTTTCTTTTTTTCTATTTATTTATCCAACATTTATATCACTTAAAAAATAAAATTGGAGATACATTTGTTAAATTTAAACAAAAACTTCGAACTTTTTTATTCAATTGAAATTTAAAAAATACTATTTTATTTTTTAGAATAAAATTGTATTTTTAGAAAAAAACCATAAACATAAATTCCACCGTTTTTGTTTATTTTATCATCACTTTTTATAAACTTGCCACTGGAAATATGAGTGTTTCTTTATTTACGCTTATTATTTAGTTACACATATAAAAACATCTTTTTATTTTTTTAAAAATTTACAAGTCAGTAATTTTAAAAACTTGTATTTTTCTTCATTTTACAAACTTGTAAAATTTACCAGTATTTTATGAAACAGGCCCCAGGCGGTATTTTGGCGACGACGAAACAGAAACGTTCATTTAATTCAAAATGTAATTTTTGAGGAGTTCGTCAAATTTAGACGATTCAGAATTGTCTACTTAATAAAAACAATTTCGTTTAGGGCGTACAAATGTTCCCTGTTCATTCCTCTATCTTTAAGTCTTTGTACTTTCCTTACATTTCTTGTACAAATGCAAAGGTGGCGAGTAGATAATACGATCATTCAGATGATTATCCACCTTTTACAAATGTCATTATACTACACAAACTCCCCTTCATAATCGAGCAATATGCCTCCTGACGTGGCTGCGACCAATCAGCGCAGAGCAGTGCGCGCAGATGCTCCCCCTGGATTACAAGTTAAAAAACCTTTATCGTGTAATTTACAAAAAATAGGCGAAGAGTTGTAAAATGAGAAGTTACAGAGGTTTTTATGAAACAGGCCCCAGATATCCATTTAAAGAAATTTCTTGCACGTTTATCAAAGTTTAGGCTTTCAAATAATAAATGCAAAACTTTTTATCAAAAAATTGTTGCGTGTGTTACATGATTAATTTTTTGCTTATCTCGACATACACGACATATATGATTCATCACGATATTTTAATCCTGCAGTGTTTTATCTTGATATAATGGCGTTTGTAAATAAGCCTTGAGACCATAAAATCAAAATTTCTATCCTCTATTTTAATCCATTTTAAATTTATAGGTCTTTGGAAAGCCTGATTCCAAACTTTACATATAATTACACAGCACATTTTGCTCTAAAACGAAATTTAACTTTATTCATTCATAAATCTCACTTAATAAATAATTTGCATACGGTCTACGGTGTCGTTTAATTCGCGTGAGCATAATTTGGCGCAGCTGATTGGACGTTCGGTGCGATGTCCAGTTCAGTATTTTTGCGCAGTTCAAGAATTTAGCGATTTCAACAGTTGCGAACGCATTTTCATATATCTCAGTCTCATTTACGCGCGATATAAAGATTAAAAGACCGATTGTAAACTTATACGTATCGTTTTCAATGGTCAGTTTAACTGTTTCCGGGGGCTAAAAGTCCGGTTTTTTTAAATTTTAAACACGTCGTGTTAAGCAGGGTGTTCCGAAACTCAATTTATCGCCATTCGAAAATCAATTCATTCGATTTTGTCACCCCGATGTCTTCCTGCTGAGCCCAAACGCGTGTATCTTTCACGATTTTTATACCCATCACCTTATAAGAAATCAGGTTTTTAAAGGTGCATTTTCCTCCGCTGATCAATATTATTCCCAAAAAAATAACTTGACGTTGGAGTACTAACCTTTTCATATGATAAGCTTTAAAGAAAAGAAAACAGGTTTGACAAACTTTTGGCGTTTAATTGTTTGTAAGTTAACTTCACGACATTTCTTTATCTTGATTCAACGAACTCTATATTTAAAATTAGCTCTGTTTTTTAAAACTTTCGGGATCTCGTAATGAATTGCCGAGTTAGTTACTGAATGACAAAAGACAATTTAAAGCGCCAAAATAAGGAAGATCCCTTCGGTAAATTACATTGACAGCAGACCTGTGCACGGTTTGAAAATGCCCCCCCCGCTTTATTGGAGGATTTGCCCCCCGTTTTATTGCCCCCCCCGCGGAAAAATGAAAAAGTACCCAAAAATTATGACGCCATTTTTTACCTATTATGACGCCATCATTGCGAAATTTTTGCAGTTTTTAGCCTATTTCAATGCATTTTAAGCTATTTTAGACCTATTTTTACCTTTTTTTTTCGCTTTTTTTGTCCGTTTTTTCCCTTTTCCTTTTCTTT
>JASAMX010021858.1:0-14258 GCA_030248175.1 Microlaimidae sp. YZB2_3
TTATTACGAGCCCGCTTCTAGTTATAGAAAAAAAATCTAACTATCATTATTCTAATTAGTTTTCTTTTCAATAAAATTCGGTTGGACAATTTTCTTATTTCTGGTTATTTCCTTTTCATTATTAGGGTAGTGCATTTAATTTCGGCACTTTTTTGTTTTTCCGATGTAACTTTTTACTGTATGGCCCGATTTTCATGTTTGATAGCTCATTTTGAAGCTTTCACCAACATACTGCGTTGCGTCACAAAAGTTTCACTGTACAAAAGTATTTTTTTTTACTTAATTAAATCAGTTTTTAAAAAAATTGAAAATTACCAAAATTAAACGTGTGCATTTAATTTTGGCACTTTACAAACAATCAATTGTTTCTCAGTAAAAAAATCATCATTTTTAAAAATTTAAAAACCTATCATTATCTCCAGCTTTCTTTAATTTAAGCTTTTACTTGTTGTTCAACGTGTAACTGGCAAAAAGTTACAGCTAAAATACCAAATGGTATCAAAATGAGCAAAATTTGGGGAAAAAGTGCATTTAATTTTGGCACTTTTTAAAAGAACCCCCTTAATCAAGTTTAAGTTCAGTGCTATAACCCCTACTCATTTCAACATTGTTTTTTAACTATTTACAACTACAATTTAACACCAGATCACTTAATTCAACTCGTTTTTACCTACAGCAATATGTGTGCAGAAATTACACTATTTTATTTTATAATAATTACTCACCACAGACGCAACATAGAACCACGGGGACTAAAAATTCAGAAAACAAACTAAATTTTACCAGAACAGTTTAATTTTTAAACCAATTTATTGCGTAATCATAAAATGCCCATATTGTCTGTAAAAACGAGTAGGGAAAGGGGGGAAAAAGGGGGAAAAAAAAAGAGAAAAGGGAAGAGAAAAAAAAAAAAAAAAACAAATTTATTTTTTATAAATCACATAATTTCACATGAAAATATCATAAAATAACAAATAAAAAGCTCACGACAGTCATTTGCATGTAATTAGCTCTCATTTGAGCTATTAAACATCGTATTCCATCCAGGATTACCAAAGATATAGTCCAAAATCAAAAATGCCCAATTGGGAAAAGTGCCAAAATTAAATGCACTACCCCAGACCTGTGCACTGCCCCCCAAGGTTTAAATGGGGGGCAATTCTAAAATGGGGGGCATGGGGGGCAAGCAGGGGGGAAAGAAAAAAAAGGAGAGAAAAAAGAGAGGAAAAGGGACAAAAAAAGCAAAAAAAGGTAAAAATAGGTCTAAATGGCTTAAAATACATTGAAATAAGCTAAAAACTGCGAAAAATTTCGCGATGTTGGCTTGATCATAGGTAAAAAATGGCATCATAATTTTTGGGTACTTTTTAATTTTTCCGCAGGGAGGGGGGTGGCAATAAAACGGGGGGGAAAAATCATCCAATAAAATGGCGGGGGGCATTTTCAGACCGTGCACAGGTCTGCTACCCTATTATTATATATCATTCTCATACAAAGTGTAAAACTCACATCTGCTCCCTAAAATCCCCTCCCATAGGGGTGGGGCTTTGACTAACATTCTACATCAACAACATTGCTGATATAGGGTGGTAGGCGGCATTATGGAATATCCATCGTCGGCCCGCTTCAGCTATAAAAAAAATAAGAAACGCCGCTTAGTATGCTATTAAAACACACTTTTTTGAGTTTTTTCTGAATGTTTGAGCGAAATCGACTTGCTCAAATTTTTTTTATAATGCGTTGAATGCACGCGGTTTTTGCGATTTTTCGCAAATTTTTGCCACGCTAATACACTGTCCGAGTCCGAATTATATATTTTGTTTTGCTTCCTGCTCCAAGTGTGTACGATATTGATCATATTGTTATATATTAAATGTCCGCCTATTTTTATTCATTATTTTTGACCTAAAAATTTTTTTTGGGGTTTACCCCCCTGGGGCTAGGGGGGGTGCAAACACAAATGCCGAAATTTTTTTTCAAAACCATCAAAAATGTAAAATTTATCACATTTTACATATGACGAATTTTGATATATTGTATTTGTAAAAAAAACCTAATATTAAACTTACAATTAGCTGTCAAAAATGATGAATTTCAAATTTGGAAGGATTCCAAGCCCGTACGCTAGCAGCAGCAAACCTTTCAATTAAAAAGTTTTACAAGAATAATAAACTTTAAAAGATTAGTTTTAAATTTTTTTAATTTATATCGATGTAAAATATTAGAAAATGGTCCGAATAACCCCATAAAAACGCAACATAAATTTTCGTTAAAATTCCAAAATATTTTTTACATCATGCAACTTTTTGTTATTTTGTCATAATTGATGCTTTTTATTGGCTCTTCTGCAAAAAATGACGCAATTCAGACCAGATCGCGGATTCAAACGTTTTTACAAAAAAAAATAGCATTACCAAACCTGTGCAAGCCGCCTCCCCGGTAGTTTATCGGGGGGGGGGGGCAATTTTTTTGAAACGGGGAGGGGCAATAAAACGGGGGGCAAGCAGGGGGGAAAAAAAAAAAAACAGAAAAAAAGGGGAAAAAAGAGAAAAAAAAGAAGGGAAAAGGGAAAAAAGGGACAAAAAAAAGCGAAAATAAGGTAAAAATAGGTCTAAAATGGCTTAAAATACATTGAAATAGTCTAAAAACTGAAAAAAATTCGCGATGATAGCGTCATCATAGGTTAAAAATGACGTCATAATTTTAGGGTACTTTTTCATTTTTGGCGGGGAGCGGCAATAAAACGGGGGGGGAATCATCCAATAAAACGGGGGGGGGCATTTCCAGACCGTGCACAGGTCTGCATTACTTTAAAAAATTACATTGAGATTGGCAAAAGTTGAGAGACATAGTTATTAGAAATTTGTTTTTGCGTTGACAAAGGGGGAAACAACATGTTTGCAAGTAAGAAAACACTTTAAAAAAGCATTTTTTTAGCTGCGACATTTGGCAATTTTGTAGTAGAATTTTAACTTTGAAAATATGTTTTTCTAACAAAATAACCTGGAAATTCAAAAAAAATAAACTTTTAAGGCTTATTTTTTTTGAAAAAAGTTTTTTATTTAAAAGTTTGCTGCTGCCAGCATACGGGCTTGGAATCCTTCCAAATTTCAAATTTGTCATTTTTGACAGCTTATTGTAAGCTTAATATTAGGTTTTTTTACACAAACCATATATCAAAATTCGTCATATGTGATAAATTTTACATTTTTGATGATTTTGAAAAAAGTTTGAAAAAAATTTTCGGCATTCGTGTTTGGCCCCCCTCTAGCCCCAGGGGGGTCAACCCCCAAAAATAATTTTTAGGTCAAAATTAAGGAATAAAAATTGGCGGACATTTAATATATAGCAATAAGATCAATATCGTACACACTTTGAGCTGGAACCAAAACAAAATATACATTTCGGACAGTGTATTAGCGTGGCAAAAATTCGCGAAAACCGCGCGCATTCAATGCATTATAAAAAAAATTCGAGGGAGTCGATGATTTTGCTCAAACTTTCAGACAAAACTCAGAAAAGTATGTTTTAACAGCATACCAAGCGGCGTTTCTTATCTCCTACTAATAAAAAAGTTTTGTTTTTTTGGCACCAGGTTTTTTCGCCGCATCGGTTGTAGTGATGACGTCATCAAAAAACATTTTTTTAACCTCTTAAAAAGATAACCAAGAGTCTAAGCTGTGCTCCCATATATGTCCCGCACAAATTCTAATCTCCGTTATGGATATATAACATTTCAAAGTTCCAGTTTTGTCGCCAGTCCGCATCATTTTGTATGAATTAGACTTTTTTCTTGTTAATGAACAAAATCTCAGAAGATCTGATCGGTTGCGTAATAATAATTTTGAATATTTGCTGTCCCAAAAACATTTTATGAGAACTAATTTTTCTGCACTTCGACAATCAATTCGGCTTTGGAATGATTTAAGCACCAATTTTTGTGAGCAAACCAGACAAAAATTTTATAGTAACTTATGTGGTTTTTGTAATTTACATGAATTATTTCATGAGAATGTATTTTATAATGTGTACTAGATCTTTATATTCAACAATTTTATTTTTTCTGCAGTAACCAATAATTATGATTAGGGCTGGTTGTGTGGACTGTTTTGTCAGTGGAGTCCGGAATCCTACTGACAATATAGTTTGACAGTTGGTCTTGATCATTTTTATGTTATTTAAAAAACGAATAAAAGTTATTTAGGCACTTTTTGTTGATTGTTTGTAAGTGATTTTTTTGCTAAAAACTTTCATTAATGTTCTGTTTTTCAATGACAAACACTTATATTTTCTGTTTGTATTTTGTTTTGTAATTCTGTATTTTGTCATTTTACTGTCTTGTAAAAATCAAAAATCAATATGGTGCGTAATTAAAAAAACATCTATTTGCGTATATCTGACCGCCGTTCACCGGAAAACAATAAAAAATGATGCGCTTAAAAAACATTTTTTTTAATTGCGGACACAAGACTGCCGCTCAAGTAAAAACAATATAAAATGATGCGTATTTATAAAAAAAATTGTTGTAATTTTTTTTATTCATAGGTCCCATTTAAATGGGATCCCATTTAAATGGGATCCCATTTAAATAGGTCCCATTTAAATCGGATCCCATTTAAATGGGATCCCATTTAAATAGGTCCCATTTAAATGGGATCCCATTTGAATGGGATCCCATTTAAATAGGTCCCATTTAAATAGGATCCCATTTAAATAAAGGGACCCCCATTTAAATAAGTCCCATTTAAATGGGACCTATTTAAGGATCCCATTTAAATGGGACTTATTTAAATGGGATCCCATTTAAATGGGACCAAAATCGAAAGGTCCCATTTAAATGGGACCAGGTCCCATTTAAATGGGACCTTTTTTACAAGCAGTTTGTTCTAAGTGTCTCATTTTTCCTTTATTATATATTTTTGATTTTATTAAGTTGAAGGTATTAGCCTTGTAAGGACGGGGGCCTGAATTGGGAAAAACGGTTTTTACCTGCTTCCTATCTGCTTCCACCGGAAATTTTGCTGCCTCCTACCTGCCTCCTACCTGCCTCATACCTCCCTCATACCTGCCTCATACCTGCCTCATACCTGCCTCATACCTGCCTCATACCTGCCTCATACCTGCCTCATACCTGCCTCATACCTGCCTCATACCTGCCTCATACCTGCCTCATACCTGCCTCATGCCTGCCTCATACCTGCCTCATACCTGCCTCGTACCTGCCTCCTACCTGCCTCATACCTGCCTCCACCCTGTCTTCATTCTGCTTCCGAGGCAGTTTTAACTGGCTCCTACCTGCCTCCAGTTTTCCAGACGCAGGTTCAAGAGTCGTCCTTACCGGGTTAGTAGATTAAAAATATTTTATTAAGGTGCAATTATAAAATAATATTCAAGCAGGCAAATATATTCATTGCATTAAAACATTTTAAACGGATTTAAAACTTATACAAAGCAAAAACGATCGTAAATGTTTGTGCTTATTTTTTTGAAATGAAAATTTTTTTTAATAATTACAAAATTTAAGAAAAAACTTTTATCGGTAAGAAAGGGCTTGTAAAAAATTTTTAAATTTATAACAATGTTTTAAATTAGATATTTTATTATTATTAGTTGACTAACTTAACTTTCAGTACTTCATAACTTGACAGTGTTTTTGTAATAAATAAATCACTGATTGTTTTAAAGGTATCGTTTTTTTTATCATGCGTTATTGCACAAAATATTTTTAATAACTAATTAGACTTAAAAGAGAAAATTCAGAGCTCAACAAAGTGTTTTTAATTTTTTTATTTGTAAAACATATAAAAAATTATGACTATTTTGTAGCCGCAACTTCCATTTTTTATAAACATTCAAACAATTTTATTTTGTGAATATCCGTTCTAGCTTTTTTGCAGGAATTATAGAAATAGAAACAGAAATAATTTATTTGTACAGTACAAGATACATTATAGTAAAGTTATACACTTATCTTAAAAGTGCGGTGTACAGTCAAACTTTTTGTCTTTCATTTTCATATTTTTTTGTCGAAACCTCCCCTGTCCCCAATAACCTACAAAAATTGTTTCACCAAAATATCTCCAGTGGTTCAGAAGATATGACCCCCAAAAAGTTCGTTTTTTCGATAATTTTGTACTTTAAAAATTGCTCAATGGGTACAGAAATTACAAAGTATTCACTCAAAGAAAACGGCAATTTTCTACTTTAATTTGATACCTTAATTGTTCAGCATCCTGACTCCAAGATTAAATTCCCTTTACACAATGAGTACACTTCGTATTTAGAAGGGATAAAGGCTTTTTAATTAATGGCTGTTCTTGCTTTAATTTGTATTATGTAGTGTTAAAAACAAAGGTTGTTATGTTTTGTTTGAACATTTTATTAAATAATACAAATTAATAATGTAAATGAAACGCCCCAACGCCTTTTTTTCATCGGTTGGTTAAAAAAAACGAAATCGGAGGTAAGTTCCTCCCTATCGGAGGTAACGGAGGTAAGTTAAAATCAAATCATTAAATAAGTTTATTTTTAGCAAATCCTAAAAAAAACAAAGCATAAAAAGTATACGATAAATGTGTTACAATTGCATTGTATAGATTAGAATCGCAAACGTTTAATTGTAACAAAGTAAGTGTAGATAGAAAGTTGAAAAGACATATTAAGTAATAGCTCAAACAAAGAAAATTAGAAGAAATAGTACTAAGTTAAAGTGACAGATTAAAGTTTTAGGATAGATATTTCTGATTTTCATTTTCACATTATTGTCTTTTTTTTATCCTAAAACTTTAATCTGTTGCTTTAACTTAATTTAATTTAATAAGTTGGAATAAGTTAAACTCCTCCCAAATTACTGCTACTGTAAGTCACTTAAAAAATTTAGATCAGCAATAAATTTTTGATAATGTATAGTTTTGTGTTTAGTATCAATGCTAAAACTTTTCAAAAGCTTTGGTCTACTGAGCCGTTTTTTAGTAAAGTAAAGATACTTTTTTATGTTATACAAAATACACTACACTTTGTTGCTTTTGGATCGCAAAACAGCAAAAACATAACATAGATATTTCTGATTTTCATTTTCATATTATTGTCTTTTTTTCTATGTTATGTTTTTGTTGTTTTGCGATCCAAAAGCAACACAGTGTAGTGTATTTTGTATAACATAAAAGAAGTATCTTAATTTTACTAAAAAACGGCTCAGTAGACCAAAGCTTTTGAAAAAGTTTTAGCATTGATACTGAGCACAAAACTATACATTATCAAAAATTTATTGCTGATCTAAATTTTTTAAGTGACTTAGCAGTAATTTGGGAGGAGTTTAACTTATTCCAACTAAAAATAGCAAGATTTGGAAAACAAAATTTTCTGGGATCAATCCTACTATCTTCAACTTGAAGTTTAAAACCTCTGGTTTGATTATTATTGAAAGAGAAAAAAATCTTTTGATTGCAGGCTTGTTTTGTTATTAATTATTTTATAGATTCGGTAGAATTTTCTACACCGTCAACTATATCATTAATATAAATCAGAAATAGTAATGGGTCCAGAACTGATCCTTGTGAAACAGAACCGGTAATCTTATAAGGAGAAGAGTCAGACTTGTTTATAACCACTTTCAGCTTTTTGTTTGATAAAAACACTTGAATTCAATTTAAAAACTTTGCAGTAACTCTGTATTTTTCAAGTTTATATAAAAGTTTTTGGTGGAAAACAGTGTGAAAGGCTTTAGCAAGGTCCAAATAAGCCACATCTATAGATTTCTTCTTTTTGAAACCTGAAGTCCAATCATAGAGTGTTTTTAATAATTGCCTGATTGTAGAACTTTTGTCCTTAAATCAAATGTTGTGACCTGGACAGTAATTTTCGGGAAAAAAAGTTTATCACGCACAATAGACTCCATTGTTTTGCAGAAGAATGAGGTTAACAAGATTGGCCTGTAGTTTTATCTATTTATAAGTTGTTTTTTTTTGAAAATTGGAATAACTAATGCTATGAGCCAGTCATTTGGAAGTTTTACTGTCTGAAATGATTTGTTAAAAATTTTAGCTAAAGGCTCAGCAAGAACTTTTGTAAGAAGGTTTAAAAATTAGGCAGGAATACAGTCATGAGTTTTTAAGAATTTATTTTCTAGTTTCTCTCCTATCGGACGTATGGGAAGTAAGTTCCGCCTTTTTGGAGCTCATCGGAGGTAAGTTTCTCCCCTACTAGAGGTCAGAGGTAAGTTTCATGAACCATGAATCAATTGTTTCAGTGGCGAGATAGGGTGGTTTTTTAGTAGTTATTCTGTTTAGTACAACTAACTTTAGAAAAAACACTGAATTTTTAAGAGAGAATATGGCAAGTTGTTTGAACAAAAATAAAATTTTTATTTAGCAAAATTTACTGGTTTAAAGTGATATTTTCTTGTTTTAATAATACCGTATTTTTTAACTTCAGTATTCCTTAGCGATGCTCCAAAGCTTCCAGTATTTAAAAAAGCGGAAAAGAATTGGGGGTTCCGTCCATTAAATTAGTAAAATATGACGTTTTTTCACCTTAAAATAAATTCTAAGTCAATAAATATCTTATTTTTAAAAATACTTCTGACATTGTTATTAAGTTTTAAACAAAATTTTTTTAAAAATAAATACTGGATGTCTTCATTATCCATAAAATTACTCCAAAAACAGGGCGAGCTATAAAACTTTGGATCATTCCCTGGTGATGTTCTGGAGCTTTATAAGCTGACGTTTGTTTTGAACTCTGTCGGAAAAAATGGTTTCAGAAGAGGAAAGAATAGCGATCCGGAGCTTTAAAAGCCAAATATTCCCTGTGTGTTCTAGGTTTCTAAGATCAGGAAACACTCAACTAGTCTTCGGTGCTCGGCTTAGTTACAACTCAATCATTCTAGGGAAAACAAGGTGTTCACAAAGCGCCTGTTGCTTCGAACGACCCCCAATATCAAACACTGGCCAACATCCCTGATATAGCGGCCGATATGAACCCAGGTGAAGTTGCGATAGTTAGAAAACTAATCTATAGCTTTATTGTAATAATTATTAGAATTGTTACAAATTATAAATACTATAATTTGTACAAAAACGTTCAGTGGGAAAAATTTATTAGTTTCAACAAGTTCATTTATATAAAACTTATGTGAAGATAGCTTTAAAAATAAAAATACTTATGCAAAATTTTTTGTTTTTTGTTTTAAGTTTGCGAGGTATATGAACATTGAGTTTTTTTGTAGAACTCTACTTCATGAATCTTAAAACAATTCCATTTTATTATGAAAAATTATGACAAGAATTTGAATGTAGAAAAATGTATCGAAAAACTTTTTGCATACTGCTATTAGTAAAAGGAGGCGTGATAAAAACTGACACCAAAGATATCCAAATATTTCTTCATAAAAATAGTCATGGGTGGCGCGGGAGCGCCACGGGGCGATTTAGTCCCGTTGCGCCGCGTCAACCATAATTAGAAAACGTGGGTAAAATTTGAGATTCATGTTCATCTCCTTCTTCTTCTTCTTATTATTATTATTATTTTAAATCTATTATTCTCAATTCTTAAAATCGATATTCTTCCTTCGTTACTGATTGATCAAAAATAAACATGGACTGATTGGAAAGAAGAAAGGATTACGCAAATTTCTTAGGAGCCACTTTTTTCATTTAGGTCCTTGTTATCGATTTATTGATCAAAATAATAAATTGAAAAAATAGACAAATAAAAACTCCCAACCGCACAATAACAGCCTTTTGGCAACAATAAGGATTGTACAGAGCAGACAACGAACAGCCCCTCATAGAAACCGCACAAAAAAAGCAGACCGGTTTTAATTAGTGGCACAAACTGAACCAATTCCCAGCGCCATCTGCTTCAACCACGCGGAAAACGGCGAAAACAACAGAGTACTTTTTTTAATTCTTTCATTACTGATGACAAAATTAATTCAAAGTTTTATTGAAAAAATAATAATGTGTCAGTGGCACGGGAGCGCCACGCGCCGGTTTAGCCCCACAGCACCGACAGCACCACAGCACACTATAATATATTAGAGAACGTTGGGAAAAATTTGAGTAATTTATGTTCATCTTCTATTTATTATTATAATTCTAACGCTCATTATCTTAAAATCAATATTTTTTCATCGTTCACGTGGCGATTTAACCCTGCGGTACCACACCAACTATAATCAGAGAATCTGGATAAAATTTGTAATTCATGTTTATCATATTTTTCTTCTTATTATTATTTATATTTAAAAAAAAATAATTCCAATCATCGGTGGGGCGGGGGTGTCACACTGCAATTTAACCCACGGCACCGCGCCAACTATACTTAGAGAACGTGAGTAAATTTTGAAATTCATGTTCATCATCTTCTTCTTATTATTATTTTTACTTAAAAAAATTATAATTGCAATCATTGGCGCACGGCATCGCGCCAACTATATTTAGAGAACGTAGGTAAACTTTGTCTGGAGCGCCACTGCACCGTACTAACTATAATTAAACAACGTGGGTAAATTTTGTAATTTAGATTCATCTTCTTCTTTTTTTTTATTTAGAAAAGTATATCTCGGCAATGGAATGATTATAAACATATGTCATTGCGCAGCTAAAACTATAGTTTATTAGGCTATTTTTTAATTTAATTTAAAAAAAGTGGTAGACTAGCCTTGAAAAATGCTCTAAGAATAGAGCAGGATAAAGGGGCGATTTTTCCCCGGGCGTATGTTTAGACAGAAAAGTTGTGGGCGAGTCGTAGATGGACATGTGGACTATAGGAAATTTGCATTTGGTTTGGCCAGCTGCTCACTAAATAAAAATTTCGACCATGTGATACTGATTTGTTTATACATTGATCTAATCACACAGCACTTTGCATTTTTTTAGTTTGATGAATTGTCAATTGAAAAAATCATACTCACAGCAATCTTTGACAAGCGCGAAATCGCCACTTTTTCAATTAGAAGGTTTTATTTGTGTGTGTAAGAAACAACTATAAATTTGAAAAAGTGGCGATTTCGCGCTTGTCAAAGATTGCTGTGAGTATGATTTATCATACTAAAAAAACTAAAAGCATCAAACTAAAAAAAATGTAACAGTGCTGTGTGATTAGATCAATGTATAAACAAATCATTATCATATGGTAGAAATTTTTATTTAGTGAGCAGCTGACCAAATCAAATGCAAGTTTCCTATAGTCCACATAATGTTCATCTCAGACTCATCCACATCTTTTTTGTCTAAACATACGCCTGGGGAAAAATCGCTCCTTTTTCCTGCTCTATTCTTAGAGCATTTTTCAAGGCTAGTCTACCACTTTTTTTAAATTAAATTAAAAAATAGCCTAATAAACTATAGTTTTAGCTGCGCAATCACATATGTTTATAATCATTCCGTTGCCGAGATATACTTTTTTAAATAAAAAATAATAATAAGAAGATGATGAATTTAAATTACAAAATTTACCCACGTTGTTTAATTATAGTTAGTGCGGTGCAGTGGCGCTTCAGACAAAGTTTACCTACGTTCTCTAAATATAAATGGCGCGATGCCGTGCGCCAAGGATTGCAATTATAATTTTTAAAGTAAAAACAATAATAATAATAAGAAGATAATAAACATGAATTACAAAATTTACTCACGTTCTCTAAGTATAGTTGGCGCGGTGCCGTGGGTTAAATTGCAGTGTGGCACCCAGCATCACCGATGATAACCAGCGCGTGGCGCTCCCGCGCCACCGACGCTTATTATTATTTTTTAATAAATAAAAATTTGAATTAATTTTGTCATCAGTAATGCAAGAATTAAAAAAAGTACTCTGTTGTTTTCGCCGTTTTCCGCGCGGTTGAAGCAGATAGCGCTGGGAAGTGGTTCCGTCTCTGCCACCAATTAAAACCGGTCTGCTTTTTTTGTGCGCTTTGTATGAGGGGATGTTGGTTGTCTGCTCTGTATAATCATTATTGTTGCCAAAAGGCTGTTATTGTGCGGTTGGGAGTTTTTAATTGTCTATTTTTCAAATTTTTTATTTTGATCAATAAATCGATAACAAGGACCTAAATAAAAAAAGTGCTTCATAAGGAAGTTGCCTAATTCCTTTTTTTTCTAATGAGCCCATGTTTATTTTTGATCAATCGGTAACGAATGAGAAATATCGCTTAAGGATGGAGCGTTGGAATAATAATAATAAGAATAAGAAGAAGAAGAAGAAGGTTCTGAATTTCAAAATTTACCCACGTTCTCTAATAATGGTTGGCGCGGCGCCACGGGGCTAAATCGCCCCGTGGCGCTCCCGCGCCACCCATGATGAAATCTTTAGTTAAAGATTCTTCAAAAAAAATTGTTTATTTTTGAAGAATTTAGCGCATTTGGAATATGCTAAGTTATTTCAAAGCAAAATTTTAGAGGATCTTCAAATGTTTCTGATGTTTCCCTGATGGTATTCCAGTTTTGTACATCTTTAAAAACCAAATTAGTTTGTAGTTTGCTTTTGTTAATATTTCATGAAAATCCTTATATTTATCTGTTGTTTGTGGTTTTTGACGTTATACCGAGCCTCAAATGGGAAGGCAGATTTTCACAGGCCTTTATTGCAAATTTTACTGCCTCCTACCTGCCTCCAACTTGCTTCCTACCTGCTTTCATTCTAAATGTACAAGCCTTTTTACACTGCCTTTAACATGCCTTTTTTATGGTATGCTTTTACTTAGGAAACAGTACCACCTGATTTCTACCTGACTCCGAGACAGTTTTTACTGCCTTAGCCCTGCCTCCTATCTGCCTCTAAGAAATTTTTTGTTGCCTCCTCTTTGCGTTCAAGACATAGTACTTTTTTTTTAAAACGGCGAAAACAACAGAGTACTTTTTTTTAATTCTTTCATTACTGATGACAAAATTAATTCAAAGTTTTATTGAAAAAATAATAATGTGTCAGTGGCACGGGAGCGCCACGCGCCGGTTTAGCCCCACAGCACCGACAGCACCACAGCACACTATAATATATTAGAGAACGTTGGGAAAAATTTGAGTAATTTATGTTCATCTTCTTCTATTTATTATTATAATTCTAACGCTCATTATCTTAAAATCAATATTTTTTCATCGTTCACGTGGCGATTTAACCCTGCGGTACCACACCAACTATAATCAGAGAATCTGGATAAAATTTGTAATTCATGTTTATCATATTTTTCTTATTATTATTATTTATATTTAAAAAAAATAATTCCAATCATCGGTGGGGCGGGGGTGTCACACTGCAATTTAACCCACGGCACCGCGCCAACTATACTTAAAGAACGTGAGTAAATTTTGAAATTCATGTTCATCATCTTCTTCTTATTATTATTTTTACTTAAAAAATTATAATTGCAATCATTGGCGCACGGCATCGCGCCAACTATATTTAGAGAACGTAGGTAAACTTTGTCTGGAGCGCCACTGCACCGCACTAACTATAATTAAACAACGTGGGTAAATTTTGTAATTTAAATTCATCTTCTTCTTCTTTTTTTTATTTAGAAAAGTATATCTCGGCAATGGAATGATTATAAACATATGTCATTGCGCAGCTAAAACTATAGTTTATTAGGCTATTTTTTAATTTAATTCAAAAAAAGTGGTAGACTAGCCTTGAAAAATGCTCTAAGAATAGAGCAGAAAAAAGGGGCGATTTTTTCCCGGGCGTATGTTTAGACAGAAAAGTTGTGGACGAGTCGTAGATGGACATGTGGACTATAGGAAATTTGCATTTGGTTTGGCCAGCTGCTCACTAAATAAAAATTTCGACCATATGATACTGATTTGTTTATACATTGATCTAATCACACAGCACTTTGCATTTTTTTAGTTTGATGAATTGTCAATTGAAAAAATCATACTCACAGCAATCTTTGACAAGCGCGAAATCGCCACTTTTTCAATTAGAAGGTTTTATTTGTGTGTGTAAGAAACAACTATAAATTTGAAAAAGTGGCGACTTCGCGCTTGTCAAAGATTGCTGTGAGTATGATTTATCATACTAAAAAAACTAAAAGCATCAAACTAAAAAAACTGTAACAGTGCTGTGTGATTAGATCAATGTATAAACAAATCATTATCATATGGTAGAAATTTTTATTTAGTGAGCAGCTGACCAAATCAAATGCAAGTTTCCTATAGTCCACATAATGTTCATCTCAGACTCATCCACATCTTTTTTGTCTAAACATACGCCTGGGAAAAATCGCTCCTTTTTCCTGCTCATTCTTAGAGCATTTTTCAATGCTA
>JASAMX010021861.1:0-10304 GCA_030248175.1 Microlaimidae sp. YZB2_3
GTTTAAAATTTTATTCGCTATTTTTTTCCAAATCTTGAGTCTGCAAAAAAAGTAGCTCAAAAGGTGGTATTAATACTACTTATGTAGAACCTATAATAGACTAAATTTTTAAATTAATTAGTTTATTATAATAAGAATTATTTACTTTAAATCTCAAAATGTTTTTAGGATATAAATGTTTTATATTTTTTTGCTTTTGTCTCTTTATAAAATTTTCGGGCGACAGCCCCTTAAATAACCTAAAATTAAAAAAGATTCCCGAAAAAAATTTATAATTTAAAACGTTAGTTTTATATAAAATTAAGTGGCGGTCATTTTGAGCTATCTCCCATAAAAATCCGTTGATTATAGGTTTTTAAAATTGAGGCTAAATCTACGGGCCGGAACATATTTTCATTGCCTCGCGTATTTTTTTAAATTACCGCACAGTTAAATTTTTTAAAAAAATTATGCATACGTATATAAAAAAATGCATACGTATGCAAAACATATGCATACGTATGCATATAAATATATGCATACGTATGCATTTAGGTTGGATCCCACATACCCCGTATAATTTGTTCTTCATTTCTCATTCTTCTTTTCTTTTATTAATTAATTTTCATGTAT
Organism: Microlaimidae sp. YZB2_3; assembly: GCA_030248175.1. Taxonomy (NCBI): domain Eukaryota; kingdom Metazoa; phylum Nematoda; class Chromadorea; order Desmodorida; family Microlaimidae; species Microlaimidae sp. YZB2_3. The sequence goes on from JASAMX010021861.1 coordinate 613, forward strand.
TCTTGGTATAGTTAAGTGTTTTTTTTTAAATAAAGTTTTTTTAATTCACAAAATTTATAACGAAAAGCATGTGAAATTCATTAATAGCGATGTTAGAAAGTAGCTTACTATCAGATTTTTTTTGCCATTTTTGTTTCAGACTTGTAAGGTGGCTGGGCTGGGCCAAGCTGTGATTTAGGCCGAATTTGGCGGGACAGGCTGCGTGAGCCTGAATTTTTAGTACTAGCACGCCGGTTGGGCATCTATTTTTTGAAAAAGTAAACCCTATTAGCTACCATAAAGCTTTCTTTCTAATATGCTTTACGTTACTCTCTATTTTTTTGTAAACATAATGTATATTCTGTTAAAAAAATGATTAAGACTGGCGACAAGACGTATAAACTTTAAAACTTTCAGAAACGGCCAAACAAATAGAACGATACTTATATCAGTGTGTAGCTTAGACTTTTATCTAACAACTAAACCAAAAAGGTTATGTTGTCTAAAAACACATTACTAAGCTTGCAAAAAGCTAACAAAAACGACGCATTACAAATTTGGAAACACTCCAAACTGGTATGGTGGCGGCAAAAACTATAGGTATTTAAAAATATTGCAAGAATTATAAACTTTAGAAGGTTAATTCTAACATTTTTTAATTTTTTTATTTAAAATATTTAAAAATTGGAAAAACTAATCCCATGAAAATGAAAACAAATTTTTATTAAAATTTTAAAAATACTGATTCAAGCCATATAGTTGGCCATACGTCATAATTAATGATTCTTTCGGCTTTTTTAATCAAAACGACACATTTTTGAAAAAAAAGAAAATTTAAACGTTTTTACACAAAAAACAATACTTTGAAAAACAACATACATAGTTACACATACAAAACAACATAGATAGTACTTTACTTATGACATTCGCAAAAACATGTTTTTAGAAACTTTTGTTTAACAAACGGGTAAACTTTATTGTAAGCAAGACAACACTACAAAACATTTTAGTTGTGGTATTTAACTTTTTTTAATTATTTTGAAATTCTTTAAAAATATGTTTTTATAACAAAAAACTTAAAGATTCAAAAAGATTAATTGTTAAGGCTTATTTAGGAAAAGTTTTTAATTTAAGAAACTGCTGCTGCCACGATAAGGGCTTGAAATGCTTTTAAATTTTAGAATTTTAATTTTAAATAAGTCGTTTTGATAGCTTGTTTTAAGCTTAATACTAAGTTCTTTATAAAAAAAGAACCTTTAATTCCACAAAAAGAACCCTAATTACTATTGCAAATGCAGTTTTATTCACGAGCTTTTTTAATTTACACAAACTTTTGAAGTAGATATATCGTTTTTTTATATCTTATTTAGAAATAGTTAAATTATAATTTTTTATATCTAAATAAACAAAGCATAGTGCATTTTTTATTATATTTAAATTTTTAGTTTTTTTTTATATGTTTATTTTTTTTTTAGTTTTTTTGTTTAAAATTTGAAACTTATTTTGTCTTTCTTATACTCTATTAGTGCTAGTTTTAAGTTAATTTATAGTTTTTTTAGACTAGAAGATCTGTGATGTGCATTACAACGTGAAGACACTCTGACAGTAAATACAAGCGTTCGCTGTGAACACAAACAGAAACAGAACACAAACACACGCTTAAAGAAAAAAAACATAAAAAACTAAAAAAAAATATTTTGTTGATACCTTTGTTGAAAAAAAAACTGAAGAATGGAAACAAAAAATTTGATAGAATTAACTCTACACAGTGTTATAACATTATTTCTTCTAAAATATACTTTAAGGTGTTGTTACAAGAATTTTATACATATACTTAAACTAAGACAAAAAGAATAATTCACTTAAAACTATAAGTTTTGGATGGTAAAAACACTCCATTTAAACAGAATTTGTTCAGTGTTAGAAAAATCTTTACAGAGTTATGACGTTATAGAATCACTTTTATCCAATTAGCGCTTGTGGAAAATTGGAAATCTCTACGTTAATTGGAGATCACTTTTTTCCCAAGCACTAATTGGCTAAAACAGCTCCTCTCACAACCATTCTCGCAAAACAAAGGATATATGACGTTGTCATGACATTTTAATTTTTATTAAAAATCCTGACGTTGAGACAAAGCAGTGCATCAACATCTATATTTACTAAACTAATTGTATTCTCATATTTAAACAAAACTATATTTTTTATGTTTTTTAATAGACTAGTTTTGAATAATAGTTTTTTTTTAGTTTAAGAAGAGGTGACAACCTGTCCAATATATAAAAGAGAAATATTTAAAAACAGTGGGTGACTAGCACATTTTGCCGCTTTGTATTCTCTGTGTAAAAGAAATACTGGCAAAATTTGACCAAATTTTTTTTTATTTATTAACCTTTTACAACTTTTAAACGCGCCGCGATCAATATGCAAATATTTAAAATTTGCGGTCTTGGAACTTATTTTGGCTAACTCCTAAAATAATTTTTTTTCAAAAATTTTGAGGGGTTAGTCCCAAAACCATCCAAATTTAGGGACAATTTTTTTCAGCCAAACTTCTAACTTTTCACCATATGTATTTTACATCTAAAAATTTATATGCGGATTGGCCATTTTTTCTTGAGCAATAAATATATAATTGTTAAGGGTAACCCATTCGATTCGGTTACCAAGGAGGTGTTACAGGGGCTCAATTTTACAATTTTTGCAACAATCATTAGTATTGGGGTACATTTTGGTTTTTATTTTGGTTATCTGACATTTTAGAAAAAAAATTAAAATCAGTACGTCAAGAACTTTCAAATAATATCTATGTACAAGGGCTGTGTCAAATGTTGACATTCTTAGGGTTTACCTTGTGCAGTGTTTTAGGGCACAGAAAATTAGAGCATTAAAGTTTTAAAAAATCCCCTCGAGTTTTTAAACCTGTAGCTAGATCGGTTTTTGAGACACTGTCCAAAATAGAGCACTTATGTACCGCAATACTAATGATTGTTGCAAAAATTGTAAAATTGAGCCCCTGTAACACCTTTGGGGGTGCCCGAGGGACCCAAAGTGAGCTACCCTTAACAATTATATATTTATTGCTCAAGAAAAAATGGCCAATCCGCATATAAATTTTTAGATGTAAAATACATATGGTGAAAAGTTAGAACTTTGGCTGAAAAAAATTGTCCCTAAATTTGGATGGTAATTTTGGGACAGTTTGAGGTTTTAGAATCAATGGTAATTTTTTTAAAATATGTCCTTTAAATCATTTTGTATAATTTTTTATGACAAATACCATGGTGTTTTTTAAGGATTTCAGTGGGTTTAGTTTTTTATTATTAAAATGTAAAATAGAAAAAACAAAATTAAATTTATAATGCCTGTTTTTGCAATAAAAAAACTGAATGGATTTTATGTGAAGAAATTTAACAATTTTTTGCATTTGTGGAGAATGCAGTTTTTTCTTAGGTGATTAACTTCCCGAATTGTGTACTAAAATTCTAGAGATTCTTGAATATGAGGATAATATATACTAAGTTTATCCTGAGGAAACTTCATCTCCACAAATCAAAAAATTGTTGCACATTCACATAAATATTTGTTTTTTTATTGCAAAAACAGGCATTATAAATTTAATTTTGTTTTTTCTATTTTACATTTTAATAATAAAAAACTAAACCCCTGATACCTTAAAACCCTGGTATTTGTCCTAAATTAATTATACAAAATGATTTAAAGGTCATATTTTAAAAAAATTACTTTTGATTCTTCAAATTTTGTGTAAATTTTTTGCCAGTATTTCTGTTAATTATAAAATTTTTTTTTTACACAGAGAATACAAAGCGGCAAAATGTGCTAGTCACCCACTGTTTTTAAATATTTCTCCTAGATATGATTGGCACAGTTTGTCACCCTCTTCTTAAACTAAAAAAAAACTTATTCAAAACTAGTCTATTAAAAAACATAAAAAATATAGTTTTGTTTAAATATAAAATACATTGAGATCAGTAAATATAGATGTTGATGCACTGCTTTGTTTTAAAACGTCAGGATTTTTAAGAACCCTTAAAATGTCATGACAACGTCATATATCCTTTGTTTTGCGAGAATGGTTGTGAGAGGAGCTGTTTTAGCCAATTAGTGCTTGGGAAAAAAGTGATCTCCAATTAACGTAGAGATTTCCAATTTTCCACAAGCGCTAATTGGATAAAAGTGATTCTATAACGTCATAACTCTGTAAAGATTTTTCTAACACTGAACAAATTCTGTTTAAATGGAGTGTTTTTACCATCGGCAAAACTTATAGTTTTAAGTGATTATTCTTTTTGTCTTAGTTTAAGTATATGTATAAAATTCTTGTAACAACACCTTAAAGTATATTTTAGAAGAAATAATGTTATAACACTGTGTAGAGTTAATTCTATCAAATTTTTTGTTTCCATTCTTCAGTTTTTTTTTCAACAAAGGTATCAACAAAATATTTTTTTTTAGTTTTTTATGTTTTTTTTCTTTAAGCGTGTGTTTGTGTTCTGTTTCTGTTTGTGTTCACAGCGAACGCTTGTATTTACTGTCAGAGTGTCTTCACGTTGTAATGCACATCACAGATCTTCTAGTCTAAAAAAACTATAAATTAACTTAAAACTAGCACTAATAGAATATAAGAATGACAAAAAATAGTTTCAAATTTTAAACAAAAAAACTAAAACAAAAAATAAACATATAAACAAAAAACTAAAACATTTAAATATCAATAAAAAATGCACTATGCTTTGTTTATTTAGATATAAAAAATTATAATTTAACTATTTCTAATAAGATATAAAAAAACGATATCATCTACTTCAAAGTTTCTGTAAATCCAAAAAAGCTCGTGACATAAAACTGCATTTGCAATCAGTAATTAGGGTTCTTTTTGTGGAATTAAAGGTTCTTTTTTTATAAAGAACTTAGTATTAAGCTTAAAACAAGCTATCAAAACGACTTATTTAAAATTAAAATTCTAAAATTTAAAAGCATTTCAAGCCCTTATCGTGGCAGCAGCAGTTTCTTAAATTAAAAACTTTTCCTGAAATAAGCCTTAACAATTAATCTTTTTGAATCTTTAAGTTTTTTGTTATAAAAACATATTTTTAAGGTTCAAAAATAATTAAAAAATGTTAAATACCACAACTAAAATGTTTTGTAGTGTTGTCTTGCTTACAATAAAGTTTACCCGTTTGTTAACACAAAACACGTTTCTAAAAACATGTTTTTGCGAATGTCATAGTAAAGTACTATCTATGTTGTTTTGTATGTGTAACTATGTATGTTGTTTTTCAAAGTATTGTTTTTTGTGTAAAAACGTATAAATTTTCTTTTTTTTTCAAAAATGTGTCGTTTTGATTACAAAAAAGCCAAAAGAATCATTAATTATGACGTATGGCCAACTATATGGCTTGAATCAGTATTTTTAAATTTTAATAAAAATTTGTTTTGCATTTTCATGGGATTAGTTTTCCCAATTTTTAATATTTTAAATAAAAAAAAATTAAAAAATGTTAGAATTAACCTTCTAAAGTTTATAATTCTTGCAATATTTTTAAATACCTATAGTTTTTGCCGCCACCATACCAGTTTGGAGTGTTTCCAAATTTGAAATGCGTCGTTTTTGTTAGCTTTTTGCAAGCTTAGTAATGTGTTTTTACACAACATAACCTTTTTGGTTTTAGTTGTTAGATAAAAGTCTAAGCTACACACTGATATAAGTATCGTTCTATTTGTTTGGCCGTTTCTGAAAGTTTTAAAGTTTATACGTCTTGTCGCCAGTCTTAATCATTTTTTTAACAGAATATACATTATGTTTACAAAAAATAGAAAGTAACCTAAAGCATATTAGAAAGAAAGTTTTATGGTAGCTAATAGGGTTTACTTTTTCAAAAAATAGATGCCCAACCGGCGTGCTAGTACTAAAAATTCAGGCTCACGCAGCCTGTCCCGCCAAATTCGGCCTAAATCACAGCTTGGCCCAGCCCAGCCACCTTACAACTCTGAACCAAAAATGGCAAAAAAAATCTGATAGTAAGCTACTTTCTAACATCGCTATTAATGAATTTCACATGCTTTTCGTTATAAATTTTGTGAATTAAAAAAACTTTATTTAAAAAAAAACACTTAACTATACCAAGAATACATGAAAATTAATTAATAAAGAAAAGAAGAATGAGAAATGAAGAACAAATTATACGGGGTATGTGTGGATCCAACCTAAATGCATACGTATGCATATGTTTTTATGCATACGTATGCATATGTTATGCATACGTATGCATTTTTTTATATGCATACGTATGCATAATTCTTTTTTTTAAAATTATACTGTGCGGTAATTTAAAAAAAATACGCGAGGCAATGAAAATATGTTCCGGCCCGTAGATTTAGCCTCAATTTTAAAAACCTTATATTCAACGGATTTTTATGGGAGATAGCTCAAAATGACCGCCATTTAATTTTATATAAAAATAACGTTTTAAATTATAAATTTTTTTCAGGAATCTTTTTTAATTTTAGGTTATTTAAGGGGCTGTCGCCCGAAAATTTTATAAAGAGACAAATGCAAAAAAATATAAAACTTTTGTATCCTAAAAACATTTTGAGTTTTCAAGTAAATAATTCGGATTATAATACACTAATTTATTTAAAAATTTTGTCTATTATTGGGTCTACATAAGTAGTATTAATACCACCTTTTGAGCTACTTTTTTTGCAGACTCAAGATTTGGAAAAAAATAGCGAATAAAATTTTAAACTCATACTAATCAACAATAATTAAATTATAAATCACCTGATAGAAGAGAAAATTGTCAATCTTATACACTGAATTTTTGTGTGTCTTTTGTTAAAAAATGGGCTTTTTACATGATTTATGACACTATGAAAATCGTTTAGACTTTCAAAAAATTGGAATATTTTTTTAAAATCTGAAAAAAATAACAAACATCCGATAATCTGCTTAATCGATTTTCAAAAGCTTGTTTTTAGAATTGTGAATTTTTCTAAAAATTTGTACCATTTTTTAACCTCTTAATTTTTGGAAAACAAAAAAAATTAATTGGAAAAAGTAACAATTATTTGTTTAGCTTACAATAATTTTTATTTGTTCTAAAGTAACAATAATTGTATCGGTTCAACAAATTAAAACGTGATTTTTTTTTGAAAAAAAACCAGTTTTTTTAACATTTTTTGGAACTTTAAAAATTGTTAGATTTTTTAAAAATAAGCCTAATTTTGAAAATTTGCAAAAAATTCAAAAACATCCGATAAATTGGAAACAAAATACAAATTACGTTTAAAAACCAACTATATTCCTTTACTAGGAAATTTAATGAAAGCCATTTCATTTTTAAACCATTTTCAAATTTTTCATAAATTTTTTAAGGAATTTTACTTTTTGGCCTAATTTTAAACAGATTTTTGAACTTACGTTTTTTTAATTAAGACAAGTTTGAGACTCTTATTTCAAAAAAAAAACACAGTTTTTTTCACCTGGGGGCTATTTTCCTTAAAAATTGCTCGATTGTTTTTAAACGTAAACGTGTAACAGATATAAACCCCAACTTTACTAATACAATGTATTCTTTACTTGATAAAAATGAAAACATTTTTGCACAAAAAATTTCTGTATTTCGTAGTCCAAAATTACCATTTTTTTTGAGTTTTCATGTAAATAATTCGTGTTATAATACACTAATTTATTTAAAAATTTTGTCTATTATTGGGTCTACATAATTAGTAATAATATCACTTTTTGAGCTACGTTTTTGCCGACTCAAGATTTGAAAAAATAGCAAATAAATTTGTAAGCTCATACTCATCATCAATAATTAAATTATAAATCACTTGATATAAGAGAAAATTGTCAATCTTATACGCTAAATGTTTGTGTGCGTTTTTTTGTTAAAAAATGGTTTTTTTTACATTATTTATGACAATATGAAAATTGTTTAGACTTCGAAAAAATTGGCTAATTTTGAATATTTGCAAAGAAAATAACAAACCTCCGATAATTTTAAAACAAAGTACAATTTTACATTTAAAATACAATTTTATTTCTTCACTCATTAGGAAATTTAATTAGAGGGCCGTTTAATGCCTTTTGGCCGAAAAATTATTTTTCCGAATTTTGTCCATATTTCAAAAAACTCGCGAAATTGGGTGTTTTAAGCGAACGATCCCAATATTTGTTCCAAAACAGTTATAAAACAAAATAAAAACATTGTTTGAAAGAAAAATAAATGAGTTTGGTAATGAACTTTAAATTCATTAGGTATTTCGCAAGTTATAAACAAAGTAAAATAAGCATTTAAAAAAATGGTAATTTTGGACTACGAAATACAAAAATTTTTTGTGCAAAAAATCTTTTCATTTTTATCAAGTAAAGAATACATTGTATTAGTAAAGTTGGGGTTTATATCTGTTACATGTTTACGTTTAAAAACAATCGAGCAATTTTTAAGGAAAATAACCCCCAGGTGAAAAAACTGTGTTTTTTTGAAATAAGAGCCCCAATCTTAAACTTGTCTTAATTCAAAAAACGTAAGTTCAAAAATCTGTTTAAAATTAGGCCAAAAAGTAAAATTCCTTAAAAAATTTATGAAAAATTTGAAAATGGTTGAAACATGAAATGGCTTTCATTAAATTTCCTAGTAAAGAAATATAATTGGTTTTTAAACGTAAATTGTTTGTTTCCAATTTATCGGATGTTTTTAAATTTTTTGCAAATTTTCAAAATTAGGCCTATTTTTAAAAAATCTAACATTTTTCAAAGTTCCAAAAAATGATAAAAAAAACTATTTTTTTCAAAAAAAAAAATCACGTTGTAATTTGTTGAACCGATACAATTATTGTTACTTTAGAACAAATAAAAATTATTGTAAGCTAAACAAATAATTGTTACTTTTTCCAATTAATTTTTATTGTTTTCCAAAAATTAATAGGTTAAAAAATGGTACAAATTTTTAAAAAAATTCACAATTCTAAAAACAAGCTTTTGGAAATCGATTAAGCAGATTATCGGATGTTTGTTATTTTTTCAAATTTAAAAAAAAATATTCCAATTTTTTGAAAGTCTAAACGATTTTCATAGTGTCATAAATAATGTAAAAAGCCCATTTTTTTAACAAAAACACACAAAAATTCAGTGTATAAGATTGACAATTTTCTCTTCTATCAGGTGATTTATAATTTAATTATTGTTGATTAGTATGAGTTTAAAAATTTATTCGCTATTTTTTTCCAAATCTTGAGTCTGAAAAAAAGTAGCTCAAAAGGTGGTATTAATACTATTTATGTAGACCCAATAATAAACAAAATTTTTAAATAAATTAGTGTATTATAATCCGATTTACTTAAAAACTCAAAATGTTTTTAGGATACAAAAGTTTTATATTTTTTTTGCATTTGTCTCTTTATAAAATTTTTGGGCGACAGCCCCTTAAATAACCTAAAATTAAAAAAGATTCCCGAAAAAAATTTATAATTTAAAACGTTATTTTTATATAAAATTAAATGGCGATCATTTTGAGCTATCTCCCATAAAAATCCGTTGAATATATAAGGTTTTCAAAATTGAGGCTAAATCTACGGGCCGGAACATATTTTCATGGCCTCGCGTATTTTTTTAAATTACCGCACAGCATAATTTTTTTAAAAAAAAATTATGCATACGTATGCATATAAAAATTGCATACGTA
>JASAMX010021864.1:0-23837 GCA_030248175.1 Microlaimidae sp. YZB2_3
GAAAAAACAACATTGGAAATAACCAAGGAGTAATCTTGTTAATAACTTGTTAACCATTGAGAATTCCTTTTTGGTGTAATACAATTTTTTTTCTCAGATAGACCTAATACATCGATTAATATTAATTAAAACGCAAAATAAATGCACCATGAATTAGTATACTGCACCATTAAGTGCCCAGCTAAATTGCTTAGGTGCCTGCCCACCCAGCTAGGTGGGCACCTAAATTTTGTTCCACAAATCGCAGTTAGGTGCGCACCTAGCTGGGTGGGCACCTAAGCTGTTTAGGTGCCCACCTAACTCATTTAGATGCCCACCTCAATTCGTGCGCACGCATTTGTTGATTTTTAACTCGTACTTACGGTTCGAAATATTTTTATTTTTTGGAGATCGTACAAATCTTTTTGTGTCATAAAAAATCGTAAAAATGTAGGGAACCCCATCCCCTCAAAAAAAACACAAAACATTTATGCTTATAATTGAGGGAAGTGGTTGGGTGGTATTGTCTTTTTTTCACCAATGTATATCTATTATTTTGAAAGTATGTGTTTTATTATGCTAAATCGACGCTAATGGCGCCTAGAATTTCACGTTGACACCTTGGATTTTTAACTAGAAAGAAACGAATTTTTCGGCAGCTTTTTATCAACCTGAAAAAAAAAATTTTTTTTCAGTTTTAAAAAACCCAATTTTAAAAATTTTTCTCGCGCTTTGCTTTGCTCAGCGCGTGATTGTTTCAAACTTGTTTATGATTTTAAACAACATATTATTATATATTACTTATTTTTCATTGATCATTAAGTGGAGCTTGTTACGATCACGAACCCTCTGGGGGGGCAATGCTCCGACACTCGTGGAAATTCGCCATATTCAAAAAAACCCTTAAATCGGTTCACAATAAGGTGGCAATGCCAATAGCAGCAATGCAGGAACCGCTGATAGCTATCACCGGAGCAGTTGTGTCCAACGTTAAACATAGAAAGTGTTCACGTTGAAATGGAAATGCCACCTCGCAGTGATAGCTATTACCGCGAGGTGATATATCTAGCTACCAGTGTTGTTGTGTTTAATTAACAACTGTCACCGGCATAGGTGAAAAAAGGGGGGTAGGGTCGCATAGATGTTTTGGGGGGACAGAGGGGTTCACCCCCCCCCTTAAAGCCAAAATTTTGGACCACCCCCCTAGATAAAATCCAGGGTCCCCCTCCCCCTAAAGCTCGAGAGCGGTCCGGCCTGACCCCCCCCTAGCGAGGCTGACCTCCCTACCGACCAATTTGGAAGTATATTTTTTATTTACTGTCAAAAACACGGTTTTTTTTAGTTAAAAACAGTGTTTAAATACACTTTTTAGGCCTAAATAAGCGGTTTTAGTACATATATTCAATATTAGACCTAAAAACACTTAAAATATTGAGTTAAAAAAATTTTGTTAAAAAATTGGACCCCCCTGACCCCCCTAAATTTGAAATCTAGCACCCGGGGTCGATCGACACCCCCTTAAAAGCCAGGGGGGTCCGGATCCCCTGGACCAAACATGGGCACGGGGGGGAAGTTGGGGGGTTAAACCCCCCTCAAATTTTGAGAAGGGGGTTTAATCCCCCCCACTCAGAAGTGGGAGGAGAAAAAGTCCCCCTCCCCAATTTTGGAAAAATGAAAAAAAATGTCTTTAAAATGACTTCTAACTGCCTCCAAACTTAAGTTTTGAGGTCCAAATGAATGTTTTAAGCAATAAAAAGCTCAAAAATGCAATAAAAAGGGTTTTTTGACCTTAAATTAGCGTTTTTTACCTATTTTTCCTTCAAAATCGAAAAACGATATGGGTAAAATGCACTCCAGAAAAAAAAACGATATGGGTATTTTGCGTTTCTCGGATTTTAACCCCCCCCCTAATTTGGGGTTTAACCCCCCCCACTCCGGACCAACTTGCCCATGTATGCCCTGGACCCCTCCCCTTAAAAATTTTGGTCTTCCACCCGGTGGTGGACCCCTCCCTTAGTGGACCCAACCGACCAAAAAACATCTATGGAAAGGTGAGGTCCACCCCTGGCCTCGAAATTTTGCCCCCCCCCCCTCTAGACAAAAATCCAGGGCCCCCCTTCCCCCAAATTTCCAAATTTTTTCACCCTGATCCCCCTCTCCCTAGAGTTTGGGAGCGGATCCCCCTCTCCCTCGGGAAAATTTTAGGTACTTTTTTATACTAAATTTTCTTCCAAAAACGTGAATTTTTAACACATATTCATGTCTTTACACCCTTTTTACACCACGATATCTGCTTTTAATAAAATTTAGTATTATCCTATAAAAAAAAATTGTTAAAGTTATTATGGTTTAAAACTGTTTTGCTTTGGACACCGGACCCCACCTGACCCCCCTCTAGGTTTCAAAATTTTGCACCCCGGGTCGACCCCCCCTAAAAAGCTAGGCGGGTTCAGACATTCCTGGGACGCTCCTCCTACAATTTAAATTCAATTTACCCCGGGTAAACACCCCCCCCCCTAGCCCCCCATCTTCCCAGACCGTTTTCACCTATGGTCACCGGCGACAGCTATTTTGCAGGAAAAACGCTTGGGAACTCGTGCACTATAAAAAATCAATAAAAATATTATAATTTAACATAAACGCAAACATTACCTACATAAAAAACACTGAAAATTATTGCGTTTCTAACACACAAAAAAAAACTAATATAATGAAGAAAAAAAAACTAATATTTTGAAAAAAAAACTAATATTAAAAAAAACCCCAAATGTTTGGTGTGCGAAAGCTTCGTCTGTTTTAATTATTTCTTTATAACTCATCTTTTGGGTGAATGAAATTTTATGAACGAACCCACATTTAAAACAAAAGTTTCCCAGTAAGGAAGATTTTTTTTCTTTTCAAGGTTGTATTTTAACCAAACCAAAAAACTAGGTTTTAGAAAAGTACATTAAAAAGTTACACCCAAATGACCAGGGGCGTAGCCAGGATTTCGGAAAGGGGGGAAGGTTGTACTCCATACAAATTTTTCAAAAGGGGGGGGGGTTGTACTCAAACCGTAAAAAAGACATTAAAAAAGGGTAATTTTTTTTGCGCTTCGCGCTAGGTGATTCTTTTTGTTGTTATTTGCATTGTTTTTTTTAAGTTAAACTTGAAAAATTTCCGGTTTAAAAAGGTATAACATTAAAAATCGTGCGATAGCACGAAAAATTTTCTAAAATTGTCTTTGAAATTTATTAAAAACATCACTTAAATGTTGTAAAAAGGTATATAAATGTCGAGCGCTGAGCGGAGCGAAGCGCGAGGAAATTTTTTAAAACTGTTCTCTTCGGACCCCCAAATTTTTACCTCCGCCAACCCAAAAGGGGGGGGTTGCCATGCCACCCCTACAACCCCCCCTGGCTACGCCCTTGCAAATGACAAAGTTTTCCAAAGATGTTGAAAGACGAAATAAAAACAGACGAAAGTTTCGGAAACCAAATGCTTTTGTTATGAAAGATAAAGTTCAGGTTTTGACTTATTTCAAACATACTTGCATAGAAGGATGAATAAAAATGAATATAATATTTAAATGTATATTTTTGTGCATTAATTGATTGACAATGTTTGTTAACTGCGAAGTTTAAAGCCATTGATTGTATACCTAGCGGTGTCAATGCTACTGCAATGCAGTGTGAACTTAGCGGCAAGTGCAAATTTCTGTCGAAACAAGCTCAATGAAACACCTATTGCAAAAAAAGTAAAGTAACAGCTATTATGATTATTTGTATTTCAGTTTATATAGTTGCATTAATTTTATTTCCAAAATCATTGCTAAAAAGTCACAAAGTTTAACTAAACTAACTTTCGTAATCGAAAACGGCTTTAATTTTTTTTTATTAAAGTTTTAAGTAAATTTTTCTTTCACGAAACACTCTGATATAATTTTTATCATTGTTAATAACGAAAATGGGAAGCATCAACGCCATTCAGGAATAATAATGCGTAAAAACAGTGCAAAATACGGAGTTAGGTGCGCACTAACTAACTTCGAACACCCCCGGGGCTGACCTAAATATGCTCACCTAAATCCCAGAGTTAGGTAACCATTTGCAGACCTGGGCACTGCCCTTGGGGTTTTATTGGGGGGCAATTTCAAAACGGGGGGGGCAACTTTTTTGAAACGGGGGTGGGGGCAATAAAACTAAGGGGCAAGCAGGGAAGAAGGAAAAAAAGAGAAAAGAAAGAAAAAAAAGAGAAAACAAGAAGGTAAAAGGGACAAAAAAGCCAAAAGCCAAAATAAGGTAAAGGTTTAAAATGGCTTAAAATACATTGAAAAAGGCTAAAAACTGCAAAAAATTCACGATGATGGCGTCATCATAGATCAAAAATGGCGTAATAATTTTAGGGTACTTTTTCCTTTTTTGGCGGGGGGGGCAATAAAACGGGAGGGAGCAAATCCTCCAATAAAGCGGGGGGCATTTCCAGACCGTGCACAGGTCTTTATTTGGGTGCCCACCTAACTTAAGGTCGCCCTGTAGAAAAGTCCCAAGTTAGGTGCGCACCTAAATATGAGTTTAGGTGCGCACCTAAAAGTTAGGTCGATCTCTGGAACCGGCGGCCCCTGATATCAAATAGATACAAGATTTGAGATACCTGGCAATTAATAGTAACATCAGTGAACTTTTGATCAATATAGAATCTTCTAACTGCTTCCAAAAGTCTAGTTGCGTGTCCTGTGTCTTCCACCATAGTGCCGCTGGTATCGTCCACCAGCACTATTTGACTAAGAGAGTTACAGCCTAGGGCTTTGGCAGCAGCGCTTAGAGTGTCACCAACCTGAATTCGGCCATGGTACATAAAATCGACAATACTCTTCAAGTCATCTGCATTAACACCTATAATTTACACATTTGAATAATAATTACGATGCATGTTTATTTTTATGGTCAATAAAATCGCGCAGGATTTTGTTTACCTTAAAACAAAATTTGAAAACACTATCTATCTTAGATAATTTTTTTTTAGTTTAAGACAACCTTTTCTGATAGCTCTCGAATGAAACCAAGCATAAGTAGGGCGAGGAGGATTAAGGTTTTAACCCATTCCAAATGCTGAGAAATGGGATTTAACCCTCCTCCCTTATTTTGGAAAAATGGAGAAAAAATTGTCTTCGAATTGATTTCTATTCTAACCATAGGTGAGAAAAAAGGGAGCGTGGCGGGGTTAACCCCCCCCTAGCCTCGAAATTTTGAGCCCCTTTTTTTGACGAAAATATAGAGGGTTCCCCTTTCCCCAGTTTTTCGACTTTTTTTACCCCTGATGACCCCCTCCTCCTACTTCTTTTTAGAAAATTTTAGATACTTTTTTTATACTAAATTTTCTTCCAAAAACGTGAATTTCTGACACAAAATCATGTTTTTACACCATTTTTTATACCATAATATCGCTTTTTGTCCAATAAAATGAAGTATTATCCTATAAAAAAACAATTATTATGTTAGGTATAATTATTGTTTAAAACTATTTCGTTTCGGACACTAGCTCCCCTCTGGATTTCAAAATTTTGCACTCTGGGTAGACAGTCACCCTCAAAAAAGCTAAGCGGGTATGGACTCCCTAGCTCTACTGGGACTGGAACCCCCTCCTAGAATTTAAAAAAGCGATTTACACAGGGTAACCACCCCACCCCCCAGCGTCCTGCAGGGTGCAATCACCTATTTTGTATTTTTTAACTAGTTTAATAGTTTTAAAATATTTTTGCATAACTTTAAAATATTTGGAGGCACATTTTTTGATAATTGTTTGCTTTGTTTTTTCTCCCGTTTTATATTAAATTTATCCATGCCTTTCCTCTGTTTTATAAATGCATTTGCTTGTTAACTAAATATCTCCCTCCTAGGGGAAAATAGTCCACAGGTCTCGGTCAAGTTGTCAGAGGAGGTAGCAGAAACACAGATTTTGGGCTCTGGGGAAGAAAATTTTTAATTTAAATAAAACAAAAAAAACGTAAAACAGACCTGTGCACGGTCTGGAAATGCCCCTCCCCCGTTTTATTGGAGGATTTGCCCCCCGCAGAAAAATGAAAAAGTACCCTAAAATTATGACGCCATTTTTGATCTATGATGACGCCATCATGGCGAATTTTTTGCAGTTTTTAGCCTATTTCAATGTATTTTAAACCATTTTAGACCTATTTTTATCTTATTTTCGCTTTTTTTTGTCCTTTTTTTCCCTTTTCCTTCTTTTTTTTCTTTCCCCCTGCTTGCCCCCCCCCGTTTCAAAAAAGTTGCCCCCCGTGCCCCCCCCCCCACATTTTGGAATTGCCTTCCCCCGTTTTAACCCCGGGGGAGGGGCAGTGCACAGGTCTGCGTAAAATACCAAATTTTATTGCAGGTGCAATTTTTTTAACTAAAGAAGCTTTAAATACTGGTAAGGGGGTTTACTCGTCGTACTAAAGCCTTTAAGAATAAAAAATGACGGTAAGGACAAGGGGGATGGATATCACACTAAAGTGTTCGATCGTCTGGGCGGGCATCATTTTTTTAGGAATCTATACTCATCAGAATTGTGGAAACTGAAACCCACGGTTGAACAAAAAGTATATACATTGTTAAGTGTTTTATAGAATCAATGAAATTCATTTAAGTATCTACCTGTTATTTTCGGGTCTATATCCAAGGTAACTGTTGATGACCCTTCAACACCACTTAAAGCCGCTTCAAAATGCGAGCTGAATGCTGCCAGTATAAGACGGTGACAGCTTGCAATAAATTCTCCCTCGCACTGAATGGTAACATCAGCGAACCTCTGTTGCTGTTGCTGCAACTGCTGAAAATACGCCAGCAGGGCGTCTCCGTGATTAAAAGATGCCATGCTTCTGTCCATATTGTCCATTTTGACCTATTACTCTTACTTTTGATTACATTGTTTTTTTGACTAAATTTTTGATCAACTGTTTCCATTTTAAAGGATGCAGTGACAATTTTAATTTTTAATAGGATTATTTTTGAAATCGGAATGAACAGAAAAAAAAGAAAAGAAAAAATTCAAAAATTATAGAAAAAAATTAGTAAAGCAAATTACAAACCTGATTAACATTTTTTTTTCTTAATGTAAATCCATTTTGTGCAAACCATTTCTTTTTTGACAGCCATTTCTTTTTAGTCAAAGTCACAATGCAATATAGCAATACTGGAACTGAACGAAAAACAAAAATCTGGCTTTTGGGTTCAATTCATTTATACAGGAGTTTAAATTAAACAAAACATATATATTTTTGTCGCGCTGTACAGTATAATACAATTAGAGCAATCTAACACAAAATATGTAAGTACAAAATTAATAAAATATTAATTAAAAATATTTATATATGTAAATTATTAAGTAGAAAATGCTGGTGCAAAATTTGTAACCCTTGATAAATCTTTAGAAAAGTTGTTATATTTAGTTCCGCGAGTGAAAACATGTAAAATCAGTCTAACAAGTCATGTCAATTCCGTATTTGTTGCGACTTATTTTGTTAGTGTGACGGTGCTTGCCTGCACGTTCCTAGCTGTATATGTATAGGTGCTAACCTGTCTACGGCGCGTACCTGCGCGTGACAGCTGAGGCAAGTCCAATAAACCAATGTTTCCGAATTTCGCAGGGATTTAAGGCGATTGCCTAGCTGCCTATTCGTCAGGATACCTACCTATGCTGCCTATCTGCCTACTTGTGCGTGACAGCTGAAGCAAGTCCAATAACCGGTGTCCGAATTTTTTCAGGGATTTAGGGCAATTGCCTAGCTGCCAATGTGTCAGACTACCTGCCTCGCTGCCTATCTGCCTAACTGTGCGTGACAGTTAGGCAGGTGTAATTAACCGATGTGACCGAGTTGCCACAGGGATTTAAAGCAAGGGTCTGCCTAGCTGCCTATGTATACCTGCCTCCCTATCTACGGTGCTTATCTGCTTACCTGTGCGTGACAGCTGGGGCAGGTACAATTAACCGGTGTGTCCGAGTTGGTGAAAGGGTTCAAGGCAACTGGTTGAACCATGACTGTAGTCGTGTTAGCGTTGTAAGTTGGTTGATACGCTTGAGTTTGGGGGTATGGAGGAGGTGCATTTCCAGGAGGAGCTAAAAAAAGTAAAAATTTACTAAATCTTTTTAAATACTGAATATTGGTAAAAAAAATCCTATTCTATTGTTTAATTATCAAAAAGTATGCGGTGACTACATTTTGATAAGCCCATTGACTTTAGTTCATATTACGCAGCTATTTACCTGTCTTCCATCCAAAATTTTGCTGCCTCCTACCTGCTTTCCAACTCCCTACTACCTGCCTTTATAATTAATTTACCTGCCCCACCCTGACTCCTACTTTGTACCCGCCTATGAGGCGGTTATAGGCTCCTTTGACCTGCCTTCTAAAATGTATATGATTTAACATAGGAAGTTATACCACCTGCTTTCTATTTGCCACCAATCCAGTTTTGACCGCATTTACACTATTTAAAACCTGCCTTCTAGACATTTTTGCTACCTCCTACCACCTCCTTTATATTGGCCATCAATGCAGTTTTGACTGCATTTACACTGCTCTACGGGTGTGCATTGACGGAAAATTTCACTTTAGCCGCGCCTTAGCTTTAGTACTAAAGGTCCAAAATTGGTTTAGCCTTAGCTTTAGTACTAAGCCTAAAAAAGGCTTAGTACTAAAGCACTTTAGCCTTAGCTTTTGCCAAACTAACAAATACAAACATGTTCCTAAATTTAAAAAATATCCCTTTTTAAGGTAATTCCTAGCATTGCACTGTCTAGTTTACAGTAAAAAACTTTTTGACGTTTATTGCATCGGATTTTAGTTTTTCTTAAAAATACTATTTATAGGGTTAATTTTACGGTTTTAAAGTTACCCTTCTACTATATATTGCAGTTTTAACCTTAAATGTAAATATTCATCAAAAATAGTTATCTATCAAGAATATTTTTTCTATCTAAAGCTAAAAACATTTAACCAACATTTTTTATTACAAAACCACGCTTACTGCATTGCATAATAAACTTCTCTAAATGCCCATATGAAATAGTAAAAATGATATTATATTAATACACTTAAAAATTCAAAAAAATACTTCAAAAAACCAAAAAAATCAGTCCTTTATAATGCTTAAACGAAAATAAAAAAACAAAAGAGTAAAACCCGATACTTACAGCACTTTGAAACCACAAATCGACAAATCGTTTTAATCTTTATTAGCATTATTGTTCAAATAACTCATTTTATGTTATTTTTAAAGTAAAAATAATAATACTCATCTCCAAGTGAGTATAGTTTTGGTAGCCAGCGGGGGGGGAGGGGGGGTTCGGGTGGTTGGTTACCTGGGGGTTAATTGCATCTTTAATTCTAAGAGGGAGGTTCTAAGGAGTCCTTCTGTACTCGCTGGTTTTTTAAGGGGTAGACCCGGAATGGAAAATTTTGAAATCTAAAAGAAGGTCAGGGTGGGTCTGGTTTTCAAAACAAAATACTTTTGAGGTGTCAGGTTAAAAATACTGAAGGGGAGAGAGGTTAAAAAAATTAAAAATTTTTTGAGGAGAACTCAATTTTTGTCTAGAAGGGGGGTCCAAAGCTTTGAAGTTAAGGAGGATGCACTTCAGCCTACCTCCCCCTTTTACTGATATAAATCTCATTAAATAACCATGTTTTTGGTTTGGTGAGAACAATTAAGATTTTTTGATGATTGGTTATTTTCTCCGCAAAAGCTAACGTTTTGCCGGGTCCGTCCATACCTTTTGCCGAGCTTTTGCCAGCTAATTTCAGTTTAGCTGCGCTTTAGCTTTAGTACTAAGCCCAAAAAAACTTTAGTACTAAAGAACTTTAGCCTTAGCTTTAGTACTAATGACACCCGTACACTGCTCATTACCTGCCTTCTAGACATTTTTGCTATCTCTTATCACCTGCCTTCTATTTGCCACCAGTGCAGTTTTGACTGCATTTACACTATTCACAACCTGCCTTTTAGACATTTTTGCTGCCTTCTACCGTTGTACACCCTGCCTCCACTCTTCCTCCACCTTTACTCCAACCTTCTACCTATCTACGAGGCAGGTTTTTAGGACCTCCTGCCTGTCTACAATTTCCAGAGGTTATTTTAAGAGCCGTACTTACCGGACTGTGCTAAAGTTTAGAAAAAAATTGGAGCGTAAAAACCAGTTTTAAAATAGCTCAAAAACAATGAAGAATCACGACGATTAATTCAATGTACACAAAGGTCTCGAGAAGAATTGAAAATAATTTGTATAAAACTGGAAAAAATAAATAAGAAACAAATATTCACAACTAGGTGTTATTTTTTTAAGAAAAATTGCTTTATGTTTATGTTATTTTCGCGTATTATGGTCGTGTTTTTTTTGTTAACAAAGTCATATACAAATTATTTTTAAATCTTCCCGAGACCTTTGTGTACATTGAACTAACCGTCGTGATTCTCCATAAAAATATTTTAGCTTTAACGCATGTAAATGGTTTAACATACAAGGCCTCGTCTTGTTTAACATACTTGTCTGCTTTATGCCTCAGAAGAAGTTTTTACTGCATTGACCCTGCCTCCTACCTCCCTCAACCCTGACTTCTACCTGCTTACGAGGCAGGTTTTAGTGACTGCTACTTTTTTCCTACATGCTTTTCTGCCTCTTAGACATTTTTGCAAACCGCAGAGCATCCGTAAAAAAATCAAAATGTTTCAAATTTATAAAAAAATTTTCTATATAGAGCAAAATAAGCATAGCCGAAGTAAACCTTCGTCGCTAAAATGTTTTTAGGAAACAATAAAGAAAAGAAATAAAAACTTTTAACAGTTAGTTTTCCCTATAAATTTATTCGTTTTATTGTCCTTTAAAACTAAAATCAAATTTTAGACAATTTTTAAAAAAAGGAAACTTTGAAGAAACTATAGACACAAAAAATAAAACAAAAAGACGCAATCGTTTTTTTTTTTTTTTGTGCAAATAACCACCAAAATCCATTTTTTAACATATTAAATAAATGGTTGAAATTATGTCAGCTACCCTAAGTTTTGTAGTCAATGAGATATTCTACAAACCTTACCGTTTCCTGGTTCAGGATATTTACTCATGATTTCAAAACAAATTAATAAAATAATGCAGTTAAAAGCCACGTTAATTTTAACGCTATTAAAGAAACAATTTAAGATGCGCTATTTTTCTATAATAGAATTGTGTAATGCATTGACAGATGCAGTGGTTTTTGGCTTTCGCATATGACTGGTTTGTTTATTTTAGGTGTGTGTTGTGTAGGTTGTTTATTCCCCAGCCGGTGAATAATGCGCACTTTCTAATTTTTGATCTAACAATTTACGCATTAAATTACCGCAACATTTCTCTTTTCACAACCGTGTACGTACCATTTTTTAAGTGTCAAGTGTAATTTTTTAATCCCAATTGCAACACTTTTTACTATGTAGCTTTTAAAGGTACTCTTCTAACGAAGTTTTTTTGACAGAAGCCGGTAGAAATTATGGGTGGCGAGAGCACTAGGAAGTGATTTGGCCCAACGGCACCGCATCAACGATATTTTTAAAGAATGTGGAAAAATTCAAATGAAATTAAAACAATTTGGTTAATTTTTTTAATATGCGGTTTTTCAAACGCACGGGAGACAGAAACAGTATAGGCAAACATAATCTAGCTGACCAGGATTGAATCGAATATTCAACAAAAAAATCATTCAAAATTTTTAACTAAAGCGATTTAATAATAAATATGAAAACTTATATTTTAATAATTATTTATCAAAATACTTAATTTGGAACCCAAATTCAAATTTTTTGGGGCTAAATAAATATGGTTAATTTGTGTATATTTTGTAAAGAGGTGGAATACGAAAAATTCTAATAGAGACACAATAGAAACACCTGTATATTTTACAAAATCACAAGCATTTATTTTTCGCAAAATAAAATAAATTAAACTCAGCATAAATTGTGAACCAGGTTCTATTTTTCTACTTTTAAAAATAGATCTTATACAACACAACTCGTAAAGTGGTAAGTTATATGTTTCACCGGATTAATGTTCCCTGAAACTCGGAGCTCTGGAGATCTACCCAATATTTGTACTATAATTTAATCTCTTTTTGGCTCACAATATGGCTTCTTTTTCCGGGTTTAATTTTGCTACAAATACTTTTGTTGTTTTATTGATACATGTCTTTGATGCACGATATTTTACAGTGGTCATATAAAATGTTGCATACATAAAATAAATAAAAAACGAAAATAATGTAAACTGTGAACGCACTATGTAAACTTAACTTAATTGCAAACAATTTAAAGACGAATTCTATCAGGGTGAAAACAGCAGAGTAGTAAAGTAACCACTCGTTTTTCGAGAAAATATCACGTGTGGAAAAACACCTGACGCAACTTAATAATAATTGGTTACATCATCCCTGCCAACTTTTTTTATTAATTTTATTCTCGCACCGTTTATTCTTCTTTTCTTCCTGACGGCGAGCGGTTACGCCCTTAACTTCAGCCTGAAGGATTTTAACTATAGTTAATAAAGTATTTTTTTAAATTTTAGTATATTTACTCTTTAAAATAAAAGCGTAAAAGTAGTTTTTGGCATAAAAAAATAATCGTGGTACTTTTAAATATTTACATAAATTTTCCAAAACAGATAAAAAAACTTCATTTTTTTATTTTAGTAATTTTATTTTTGTTATAACAGATAAAAAAAGTTTAAATAACTTTATGGTCCAGAACCTTCCATGTTTCTTCCGGAGTAAAATCTAAGTCTTGGGATAGAATTTTTTGCATTTCAGCGGTGTTTCTTGTCCAGATAAGGTTAAAAAGATTAAAAAAACTAAATCACAAAGCCAACTTTAAATGATACACATGATCTTTTGAAATTAAAACTATAAAAATAAACTTTAGCAGCTAAAATAGTTATATTTTTCTTAGCTCCAAGTTTAGTACTTTTTTGTCAATTTCATGAACGATTAAACAATAATACCAAAGAATATTTTGTGATTTGTTTGTGATTTTGCCATTTTTTCAAAACTTATTTAAAATTATAGCATTATTTTTAAAATAACATCGATTTAATTTTGGGGGGTACTTTATTAACAATAATAAACTTATAAAGATTATTTCAACACCAAAGGGGTATGGGGTTTATGTTAAATTATGCCTTCACTACTGCGTTTTTGCAAATATAATAATAAATAAATAAATCGACATATTTAAAGGTTAATAATATAATAAGCTTAAAAATATATTAGACCGCACCTTTAACTTGAAGAAGTTTTTGTTTTCGGGCATTAAATTTCGATAAACATTTTTTGAGTTGGGGACGATTCGCTCCGGCCAATTCGCTCCTGGAAAATTCGCTCCCAGGACAATTCGCTCCCGGACAATTCGTTCCCGGAACAATTCGCTCCCGGGAGTTTTTATAAACGCAAATCTTATCAAACCAACTTGATTAGGGACAATTCGCTCCCGGGACAATTCGCTCCCGGAAGTTTTTATAAACGCAAATCTTATCAAACCTACTTCATTAGGTACAATTCGCTTTCTGGAGAATTCGCTCCCTGCCCAATTCGCTACCGGCATTTTTAATAAACTCGGCTCTTTTAAAGTAATTCATTCTGACGAAATTAATGATTTTTTTAGTTATTGTTTGTAAAAATGATGTGTAATTTATACAATGATTTAATTGTCATATAAACTAACCTATATTTTGTTAGACTCAAATGAGCAATAAAAATGAGCATAAAAAGTTTAGAAAACTAACTATTTCGCTCTTTTTTCAACATTTTTCTAAAACAAGCTGTTATCTATGTTTTTTACTCATGTTTATTAGTTAACCACCGTTATATATGAATTATTTCCGTTTTTTCTGAGACCTTACTGTACATTGAATTAATCTTCGTCATTGTTCAGAGCCAGTTTTTATCTCTGTAGCCGAAGTTAATGGCTCGCGCCTTAATTTCAGCCACTATAAAAAAAGTTTAAAACTCCACTGATCTTGAAGTGTAACAGAAATTTTAAAATTTTGTACTGGAATAACAAAAATAGCTATCGGGTTAAAATAAAAAAATAAAGACCAAATTTTGGGTCGATTGGAAAAATCAGAAAAACTTATCCAAAAAAATGAAAAAAAGGTGGCCGAAATTAAGTCAGCTACCCTATATTCAAAAAATTTTTCCACAATGAGAATAATAAGTTGTATTAAAATATAAACTAATTCTTGCAATAATCAATAATTTATTAAAAAACTTGGCGTTAACAGTTTGTTGGTACAAACGCAATTTGTTTTTTATGAAACCTGTTTCAAAATGTCGAATTTCTTATTTACAGATATAAATAACTTTCAAAAAATAAACTCCAATTCCAGAAAGGCTTAACTTGTTTGTTTTAAATTAATACATTATTTTGTTTCAGCTTAACCTGAAGAAGACATATCAATAATAGATAATAATATCTTAATAAAAAGCAAAGCAAAAAACAAAATATGACCAAAAAAGAGAGCATATGATCTCATTGTTAATTTTAATGCGTTGTTTCTCATATTTTTAACGTTGCTTATGTGCCTTTTAAAGAAATTGTTTTGGTTAGAAAATGAAATATAAAAAATTGTTAAATGGATATAATAAACATTGTTTTTATAATTACAATATAATACACAAAAACTAAGCATTCCGTTATGCTCATTTATTTTTAAGTGAGTCTAACAAAATATAGGTTAGTTTATATGAAAATTAAATCATTGTATAAATTACTCATTATTTTTACAAACAATATCTAAAAAATCATTAATTTCGTCTGAATGAATTACTTTAAAAGAATCGAGTTGATTAAAAATTCCGGTAGCAAATTGAGCAGGAGTGAATTCTCCAGGGAGCGAATTGTCCCTAATGAAGTAGGTTTGATAAGATTTACATTTATAAAAACTTTCGGGAGCGAATTGTCTCTGGAGCGAATTGTCCCTAAGGAAGTTGGTTTGATAAGATTTGCGTTTATAAAAACTCCCAGGAGCGAATTGTCCCGGGAGCGAAATGTCCCGGGAGCGAATTGTCCGGGAGGGAATTGTCCCGGAAGCGAATTGTCCGGGAGGGAATTGTCCCGGAAGCAAATTGTCCGAGAGCGAATTGGCGGGAGCGAATTGTCTCGGTCCCACATTTTTTACATGGATCAGTGATATTGGCTATTTGAACGTTTTGCTTTCGCTATTTTTTTCATAGCGCTTAATAAAAAATGCCACTGATTCATGATCGGTAAGAAATACTGGAATTTTCACCTTTATCAATAATATAAAACTTTAATAATGATAAAATAAGATTATGCGTTTAAATAGACAGTCCAGTTTATAAAAATAGTCAGTCAGCAACTGTAATAAAGGAATTCTAGACTATTTTTCAAACTTTGAACTCATTTTATGTTTAGTTTTATGTGTGTTAACTCGTGTGTAATGTAAGTTTTTTTTTAACTTTTGGCAACAAAAAAACAAAAAAAAAAATTTGTTTCTGTTTTAATGTTTTAATTTGATGTGTAAAATCACTGACATTTTGTTTAATCTAAGAGTAATAATAAAGTGAAAAAATCAAAACTTTTTCAATGGTTTTCTTTAAAAACATTAATCACAGAATTCCGCCCCACGCTTTTTCCACACCTGCACGCCACAAAACATGAACAATCACCTAATTGCCCAACAAAAGGCCACATGCAAAGAGTAGGAGAACAGACACCGCTAATTACACCTTTCTGTGTTTCCATGTCAGCTGGTAGAAAAATAGGAAACAATTATTATGGCAAGAATAATAAGAGAGTTAATTATAATTTTATTACTTTCTGAGAAAAATACTCCAAACTAAATCAAAATAACTCAAAGCTTTTTAAATTAAAAGGTGAAAACAAAAATTTCGGATATTCTGGATTAAAGGAAAAAAAATGAATTTGATTTGCACTAGTGCATGAAAATTAAATTTTATCGGCGCTTCATTATGCAGAAAATATCAAGCAGCTGTATGTAGTGCAAAACTCAAATTCTTCAAATTCGCTTTAAAAGTCAGTACAATAATGTTATGCAATTGGTTTTATATTGTAATTGACTTAACTTGTGTTTTAAAAATTGCGTTAATTGTTTTAACAACAAATATTTATTAAGTGAATTAGTAAATTTTCATTTAATTTTAGCTCAAGTTTAATAATTAAGCATTTGGCTATGTGTTTTGTAACAAAACTGATTGAAATGCACTCTTAACCCTGATTGTGGAGAATTAAAATTTAAATTATAAAAGAACACACAAAAAAACTAACTTAAAAACAAAATCTTTGGCTAGCTTTTAATAAAATGTAACATTTTTGGATTAAAACCCGAAGTTCATACCCTGATGGACGCCTAAAGCGGCCTATAAAACCGCGCAAGCTTAACACGCCGTCGTTCACAAACTTAATTCTTAAAACGTATGAAATAAACGACTTTTTTAAAAAGTACCCAATGCTACGTTTTTTAATTATCATTTAAAAGAAATATGCGTAATATTGTGTGTTATATTAATAGTGTAACACATTACTTCAATTGGTCTGTTAAAATCAAATTTTAACAATATAATTTAAAAAATTTATTATTTTTTAAAACTGCTCAGCTAATAAAATAACCTTTAAATTAATTAAATGTTCAAAAAATCAAAACAACCCATTCTTAGTAATTTTGTTTATGTTTTTTTTTACAAAATATTCCTCTTTTAAATTCTATTTTGGTGTAATTAAATTGTCTGTTTAGGTTATTTTCATAAAAACTATGCCAAACAAACACTTGGTTGTGAACCCTTTTCTTTCATTAAAGAAGGGTCAGTTGGGGTTGCTATGCAGGGAAAGTGTTTAAACAATTGGGACACCAGTGATTTTGCGTTCACAGGCGAGGTCACAGCGCTATGGGAAGAAATTGGCTAGATGGGGTGCCTGGCGCAAAAAGAGAATGCGCAATGTCTCCCCCACAATAACCACAATAAATTGAGAGGACACTTTTCAATATAAGTCTTCACTTGTAAACATGTTTCCCAGTTTGTCAACACAAAAACAAATTTCCAATAACTATGTCTCTCAACTTTTGCCAATATTCCAATGTAATTTTTAAAATAATGCTATTTTTCGTGCAAAAACGTTTGAAGCCGCGATCTAGTCTGAATTGCGTCATTTTATTGCGGAAGAGCCAATAAAAATCATCAATTATGACGTAATAACAAAAATTTGCATGACGTAAAGAATTATTTTGGAATTTTAACGAAAATTTTTGTTACGTTTTCATGGGGTTATTTGGACCATTTTCTAAAATTTTAAATCAAAATAAATTAAAAATATTTAAAACTAATCTTTTAAAGTTTAATATTCTTGTCAAACTTTTTAATTGAAAAGTTTGCTGCTGCCAGCATATGGGCTTGGAATCCTTCCAAATTTCAATTTCGTCATTTTTGACAGCTTATTGTAAGCTTAATATTAGGTTTTTTTACACAAACAATATATCAAAATTCATCATATGTGAGAAATTTTACATTTTTGATGGTGTTGAAAAAATATTTGAAAAAAATTTTTGTCATTTGTGTTTGCCCCCCTCCTTTTTTTCGGAGGGTCAACCCCTAAAAAAAATTTTAGGTCAAAAGTAAGGCAAAAAATTTTGCGGGCATTTAATATATAACAATATAATCAATATTGTACACACTTCAAGCAGGAAACACAATAAGATAAATAATTCAAACAGTGTATTAGCGTGGCAAAAATTCGCTAAAAATCACGAAAACCGCGCGCATTCAACGCATTATAAAATAATTTTAAGCAAGCCGATTTTGCTCAAACTTTCAGAAAAAACTCAAAAAAGTGTGTTTTAACAGTATACCAAGCAGCGTTTCTTATCTCATACTAATAAAAAAGGTTCTTTCGGGACTAGGCTGTAGTGATGACGTCATCAAAAAACATTTTTTCCTGATCTTTTCAAAAGATAGCCATGAGTCTAAGCTATGCTCCCATATATGTTCCGCACATATTCTAACCTTCGTTATAGATATATAACATTTCAAAGTTTGAGTTTTGTCCCAAGTCCGCATCATTTTTGTATAGACTATAATTCTGAATAAGTGTCTTTTACTGTACGAGAGTGGGTACAAAAATAAAATTAAAAAAAAATCGTAGTTTTCTAAGTTTCTCTAATTTAAACCTATACTTAATTAAAATTGTCACAAGATGACATGTTTTACTATGATAAAGTGCTTTAATATATCAGTTTGCGCTAAATAAATTTAGGTTTTTTGATTAAACATCACAATCATTATAAATAATCACTAAAATAGCGTTTTTGTGAAGAATGATTTTGAATTAGCAAAAATAAAGTTAAAATTTGTTCTTTGAAACTAGTTTTAAACCTACATAGGTTTTTTTAACGTCTGGTTGTAAAACTATTCAAAATTTCAAATTCCATTTCAAACTTTTAAATAGAAGTATTTTCTGTAATAGAAACATTAAAATAGTGGAAACCAAGCGCGCGAACAGAGCCGTCCGTACCTACAAACTGGCAAATGTTTAAAAATCCCCAAAAATGCTTTTGTTTTTGTAATATTAAGAAGTATTTAAAAAATTTTGAAGGGAAAGGGCCGATATTTTAGTCCAATAAATATTTGAAACCCTAAAATGTACTGACCACTTGCTGTTTCTTAATTTTTCTCCCACATATGATTGGCGCTGGTTGTCAATGTACACTCTTCCTACACTAAAAAACCTTACTCAGAACCACATGTAGTCTATAGAATATTAGTTGCAGTTTCTAGATTAAAAATTTCAGGTCTTACGCATTTTACAAAATAATCGAAAATTAATTTAGTTACAGTATAGATAGGTTCTTACAGAAAGGAAACTAACAAAAGACTTAGCTCTCCCAATATGGTGAAATTTTTTGAACATAACGAGTTTCTTTTTTCAAAACACTTTTAAAAATTTTGATTTAATTTTTAAAACATTTAATTACAGTTCAATTTAAAATAGTTTAGAAAGTTCACGTCAGGATTTTAAGGACCCTCAAATGTCATATAGTATTTGTGATCACGTCATTTATGTTTTTCTCTGTGGGAATGGTTGTGGGAGGAGCTGTTTTAGACCACCAGCGCTTGGGAAAAATTGATATTTAATGAATTTTAAAGATTTCCACTTTTTTCAAAAGCGCTAATTGGCTAAAAGTGATTTTTAGCGTAATAAAAGTCAGTAAAGATCTTTAACACTGAACTATTTCCGTTTAAGGGCTGGTTCATACTAATGTAAAAACGTCTTTTGGACAAAGTCCAAACATACGTTACATAGTTTTTACATACGTTTATACGCTGTGTTTGTCCTTTGGACTTTGTCCAAAGGACGTTTTTACATAAGTATGAACCAGGCTTAAATGGAAGGGTTTTGACCATCGTGGATTTTAAATAAGATATACTTTCTTCTTAAAAAATTTAGAGTTCAAAAGTCGTTTGTTCTTTGAACTAGTTCTGAGTAAGCGTCTTTTACTGTACGAGAGGGGATATAAAAAAAAAATTGAAAAAATCGTAGTTTTCTTAGTTTCTAAAGTTTAAATCTATAGTTAATTAAAATTGCTACATGATGATATATTTCAATATGTTAATGTACTTTAATATATCAGTTTATTCTAAATAAATTTTGGTTTTTTAATTAAATATTACAATACATACAAATCATTGCTAAAATAGTATTTTCGTGAACAATGATTTTGAATTAGCAAAAATAAAGTTGAAATTTGTTGATTAAAACTAATTTCAGACCTACATAGGCGTTTTTTAATGTTCTGGTTGTAAAACTATTTAAAATTCAAAAATTTATTTTAAAAAGTCCATTCCAAACTTTTAAATAAAAGCATTTTCTGTAATTAAACATTAAAAAACTGGAAACCAAGCGCGTCAGCAGCGCCGTACCCAAAAAAAAAAAATTAAAAATCAAAGCGGTAAAAAACTAAAAATCCCCAAAAATTCTTTTGCTTTTGTAATATTAAGAAGTGTTCAAAAAAATTTTAAAGGGAAGGTCAAGATTTTGAAGCAATAAACATTTAAAATCTTTTAAACAGTAAAATGTACTAAAGGTAAACCCAACGTGGCTGCAACAGTTGTTTGCTGGATTAAAAATTGCCCCCCATTAAGTAACCACTCAAATCACGAGAATCTGACGTCACTTTATCAAACAAATACTCGCTATTAAATCAAATCTAATTGGCTGATAAAGTGACGCCAGATTCTCGCGATTTGAATCGTTACTTAATAAGGGGCATTCTTTATTCCAACGAACAACTGTTGCAGCCACGTTGGGTTTGTCTTTAGTCGCTCACTGTTTCTTAATTTTTCCCCTGCATATGATTGGCGCTAGTAGTCATTGTACATTATTCCTACACAAAGAACCCTTATTCAGAACTACTCTATAGGTAAAATAGTCGTAGCTGTGACTCTCGTCTTTTTGTATACTCCAATAATCGCTCAGAATTGTTTTTCGTCCTCTAAATTGACTAATCGAATTGTTTTTTTTTTGTTTATAAAGAAACTAAAACTTCTGTTTGGAAGCCACATCTTAAAAAATATATAATATGCATTGAAAAAGTCCAAAGGACCTTCACTCACAGGTTATACAGCAGTTGTGGGTTTATTCATCTAGATAACGAAACACGCTTAGCTGAGCTGGGACTAGAATCCTTAGAGTCTAAGCGTGTTAAAAATTATCTTAATATGTGTTATGATAAGATTTTAAACAATCTAGTTGATGCCGATAGTGATTATTTTTGAACGTATTGCAAAAAAACGTATCCGCGCTCACAGTTTTAAACTCAAACACAAGCCTTTTAAAACTGATTAAGCGAAATATTTTTTTAGCAACAGAGTAATTTCACTGTGGAACTCTCTATCAGATTATATAGTTTCATCAACTAGCTTGAATATGTTCAAATCAAAATTAAAAGCCATAATTGTTTAAATATATTTGATGTACTAATATTGATTTTGTGCTTTTATAGCATAATTTGTTCTGCTTTGTGTTTATTAATAACCATGCATTATGTTGCAATGAAATAGCAACGTTGTACATAGTTCTTACTTAATTGTAATCTGTACAACTATCATTAAATAAATAAATAATCAGCGTAATGGTAGTCAAAATTATGTATGGGCACGCTTCCAACCTTACTTGAAGTTGAAAATTCAAAATGAATTCCCAATTTTGCAATTCATTACAGTAAGCATGCTCTTTACTGCGCGTGGGACCACTGGCCGGAAACAAGTTGAAATGATCCACTTTACACTGCGCCGTTAGACTAGACAGCAGCAACTAACGTATCTTGTCAGTGGTTTTATTTTCTATCACAGCGCAGAAACAAAAGAACAATGTACTAAAGGAGAAAACGTGCAGTCATGACTTTGTTGGGTTTAGTGTGAAAGATGAGATAAACACTGAATCCTGTTGGTTTTGCACCATTGTCTAACGCAACATAGCAAGATTTTGACCTTGTCATCCTTGCTTTTGACTGCAAAGTCCGATTGGCCTGCTTTTCTGCCATTCCTTCATTTTCACTGTCGCAAGGGGCAAACAAACCGTGATAAATGGTGCTTTTATAAAGTCATTTCTAATTCAATCCAGTTGGATATCTTTTTGTTGTAGAAATAACATACGATTCTTTTGTAAAATCCTAGTTATCTACATAGGATCCCTAAAACCACGCTAAAACCAAGCATCACCTACAACAGGATGTCGATGTTAAATGGCTAGGATAAAGTGTGACAAAAACCCCACAATACATTGCAGTTCCATCCTAAAAACTATGTCTGCAATTCTTTCACTCCCAACGATAATCACTAAATTTAGAGCAAGATCTAAATATAGTGATCATAATTTAGATTTAGTGATCTAAATCTAGATCAAGACCTTATTTGAGGGTTACAAGAATGAAGAGAAGTTTATATGTTTTGAAATGACAACAAAAAAAATCCCAAAATCACATGATAAACAGCGATCATAGCACCATTTTTAACAAAACTGCAGAACAAACCAATTATTTTAAAATAGTTAATAAACAAATATTAACAAAAACAGAAAAATAGGACAAATCACAACACTAATAACAGCGGAAAAAGCTTCTGGTCCTCAGTAGAACAGAAGCGTTATGGTGAATTTTTACCTGCGGCGGTACCAAGTCATAAAGAAATGTAGCAAGACTTTTTATTTCATGTCTGTTCTTTTTTGTTTTTTCTTTTAAGTATTGTTCAATTGCGCAACACAATAATTTTCTCCTAGCGACTTTTTTTTCATCTGTTACAGATAAATAGAAAGGCGTATGGATAGATAGATAGATAAAAATTTATTTGTCAGTCAAAATAAACATATTAAAACAACGACAAAAAGGTTAATAGAAGTGATAATCACACTATACATACCGCCTAAAACACAGAACAAAATTCCTCCAAGTTTATTGTACTTAATAATGTTTTAATTTTGACTAACGAATTACACAAAACTACAGTATTATCTAGAGAGTTCTAAACATTTACCACTCCCTGAGAAAAAAAACTTACTCTCTAAACTCACTTAATGGTTTCGAAATTAGCTATTTACTTATTTTTTAATAATTGCTCTACAAAAAGACTGATCGAAACGTCTTAGTCAAAATTGATTAAAAGGGTTTTTAATAGTTTTACCGTTACTGGTTTAACACTTACTGATATTAAAACCAACAACTGCGACGTTTTAATGGTTTTCACGTTTTCTAGTTTTTTTCATTTTAAGCAGGTTTTGTATTACTTATATTAGGTTTTAATGGTTTCCATTTTTACTAGTCTTAATTGTTTTAAACATATTATTCGATAAAACCTAATTAACATGCTATTTTTTATTATTTCGGCTGCAAAAACAATAATATTATCAAAAATATATAATAAAGGAAAAATGAGACACTTAGAACAAACTGCTTGTAAAAAAAGGTTCCATTTAAATGAGACCTGGTCCCATTTAAATGGGACTTTTCGATTTTGGTCCCATTTAAATGGGATCGGGATCCCATTTAAATGGAGTCCCATTTAAATAGGTCCCATTTAAATGGGATCCCATTTAAATAAGATCCCATTTAAATGGGACTTATTTAAATGGGATCCCATTTAAATGGGACCAAAATCCAAAGGTCCCATTTAAATGGGACCGTTTTTTACAAGCAGTTTGTTCTAAGTGTCTCATTTTTCCTTTATTATATATTTTTGATATTATGTTTAAGACATAAAACAAGAAGAAAATCGACAGAAAAATGTGATTTAAAATTTTTTAACATCGTTTAATGAAATTTAAAAACACTCAACAAAAGTTTTTACCACATAGTAATATTTAAATAAGAAACCATTTTTAATTAAAACAGCTTAAAATTAATTTTCAAAGCAACACAATAACTGAAATAATTTCGGTAAGATTAAGTATTAGGTTCAGCCATTTAAAGCTATTTTATTCACGCGCAAGTTTTTATTTTTTGGTCTTTATTCATTAATATCCAACTATCTAACTAAAATTTTGGAAGTTCATCATACATGGATTAAAATAACGTCCAATGGCTGAAGGCTTTTTGAAATTAAGTTATATTGTCATGTATTCTAAAAATTTTCCAAAAATAAAATTAATTTATAATATAAATAAAATTCTTACATTCATCTGATTCGTTTAAAATCAAATCAGTTCGTTAAATACAAAACAAACCAATGATTGCCTTTTCCAATCAAGAAAGTGCTGCAAAAACACTAACTCCCCAGATGAAACATAATGATTTTGGCTTCAGACTATGGAGTTAAAGTCCGTGCATACACTCTTAAATTTTTG
>JASAMX010021866.1:0-47112 GCA_030248175.1 Microlaimidae sp. YZB2_3
AAAAATAGTAAAAGCCTATATCTAACTATTTCCAAACTTTCGTTTAAAAATAACAAAACTGATTTTTTTTATTTTCGTTTAATTTTCTTTTAATTGACGCCGAGAAACTAAATTTTTAACCATTCCTTTAAAAGTTCCTTTTAATTGAAAATCCCAGAGGACCTAGTAGCCGAATGGTTAGTACGTCGCGCTCGGATCCTCAGATTCGAGTACTCGCTGCACCATATTTTTAACGCCAAAAAAATTATTTGTTATTTTTTAGCTTTTTAATTTAAAAAAATGTTTTATTATTTAAGATACACTAAATAGAAAATGAAAAAATAGAATATTTTTGGTAATAAATTTTATTAATGTTTTGTATTTTTGACATGTATTTTATTGATGTTATTTGATGATTGTGGACGATAACATTTTTTTACAGAAAAATGAATGTTGAAAATTGAATCAGCAAATAAAACTTACGTGTAGTAAGATGTAATTCAAAAGGATCTGTCGTCAAAAAAAATTGTAATTGACCTTAAATAAAATAACAGCACTTCATTTTTTTAAACTTTTTCTTCGCCAGTGCACTTTTTAGAAAACGGGCTTAGTGATTTTAATTATGATTCTTTTTCTGCTTTGTAATTTTGATTCTAAGCTAGAAAAAAACTTGATATTTGGTAATTCATAGTTTTAATTAATTTCTCAGAAGGTCAAGTACCCAGTGATATAGTAACAAAAAATTGGTTAAAAAAATTTCCACCAAGTAAGGGCAATTCTCTTCAAATGTTTACTTGATTGGTCACTGAAATATTGAGTAGTTAAATTCTAAAAGTGATTAATCGTCATTATACAACTTATTCTGATTTTTAACGTTTATACTATTTCTCTGTTAAAAAAAGTCACAGTTATGAGTAATTTTCAAAGCTTCTGAGTCAATCTATCATTAACTGACACAATAAAAGACTTTTTTTTATAAAAACTAAAGTTTTATATCATTTAAGAACCTATGGAAGGCACAAGTCAGACATGAGGTCTTTTTAAATATTATAAAGTTGCAGATTGCAGTTAAGAAAATCCCGTGGCAACTTTAAAAAGCTGGTGGCAAATGGCTTTGTTATTTAAATTTCTACTTTTATTAAAGCAAAATTATCTATAGCAGTAGGTATTTATTTATAACCCGGTTTTTTTAGATGTTTTTCTTTAATAAAAGCAAATGATTTTCGAATCTTGCAGTTTCCAAAAATTTATTAATTTTCCAATCAATTGCAGCAAGTAAGAAAACTTTATAACTTCAACAGCGATGTAATCTATTTGGCACAGAAGTTAATAATACTGGCAGAACAATCAAACTGTGAAAGAGTCCAACAAAAAGTAGCAAAAGGCACGTCTTTACGTACACCATAGTACAGTACGCGGGAACCACACTCAGAATGACGACATTGAGAAATGTTGTTATGCTGGCCTGAATTGTGGGCCAACCCACAGAAGCGAAAGTTTCTTTCAGCCTCTGCTTCTTGTCTTCCATATCGTGTTTATAGTAGTGATAACTGATATGTGCCGTAAAGTCCACAGAGAACCCGATCGCCATCAGAACGCAAGTGATGGACATTGGATCCAAGTCAATCTTCCAGAAGCTCATGAGGCCTCCTATGCCAACGTTAATGCTGACTATAGTGGCTACGGCGCACGCAATGCTGACTACGCTGGGAATAAAGACCACACAGACCGCCGCCATTACGCACAGGGCGATCACTATTGTTTGAACAGCTGTTTGGGTCAACTTGCTGACCTGAAATTGTAAATAGGTATAAAAATGTAGTTTGTAAGCAAAACAAGAGGTAATAGGATATTAGGTGTAAGATCGAGCATGTGGAAGGTGGAAGCGTATCCGATGAGCATATTGATAATGTTGATAAAGTCTAAAATTTTGACATTACAGAGACTGAATACACGCAATGCTGACAGTGTTGAAAATGAAACCAACACAGACACAAAATTATTAACGGCTGTAGAGCCTTATTTTCGCAGGGAGGTAAATAAAGACATATAATAAGACAGCCGCCTTATTATCTGTCTTTATTACTAATTTCTAAATCCTCATCTAAACACTTTTGAAGACAGTGTCTTAGCTTAGTACTGGTCTGCAAATTGTTTTGCTGAAAAAATTTTAGACGTCCTTTTTAATGGAATAATGTAATTTAAAAACTCCCGAATAACTTACCTAATAGAGTTTACAAAACAAACAAAATGATTATGTTACAGTGTTTTTTATTAACTTGAAACATTAAGTAATATCCAGACTTAATGAGGTAACCACAAAGTCAACCGCATAATGGTGCACAGATCAGTAGCTGCGGTTATCCTTGCACACCAATAGTAATATTCAAATTGACTGCTGAATTTGCTTTATTAAATTTGCACACAAAATTTTCAAAGGCATTCTGTAGTTTCAGCTTAGTAGGTGGCATGAGGTGTACTTATATTTAAAATACAGCTCAGTGCAACCTGCCTATTAATGTAAAGCATTTAATACTCTTACATTTTAAAATAAGCATAATACTCTATCATTTTAAAATATGCATTCAAATCAGGTTATAAACTAAAAACAGTTTTTTAATAATAAACAGATAGTTATGAATAACAAAAATAAACAAATAAACCCATAATCATACCTGGTCTGCAAAAAAGTTCAAATCCATGAAGATAGTAACATTAAAATCTTTATATGATGCAGCGATGTTACGCCAAATTTTAAGCAATTCTATTCGAGTGGGCCACGTCACTGCATTTTTAAAAGCTGTTGTCACCATAAAACTGGAAATACATTTTCGATCGTTCTTCTCGCAGAATGTGTTGTTTAAATTTAAAAATTTTTCCCATTTTCTGTACACTTGACCTTTGATGAATATTGGAATGTGCTTTAGCAAGGTGTTAACAAGTAATTGTTTTTAACGTAAATATTTGCAATATATAAGCTCTCCTAATAGATATAGGTACTACCGTGGGTGATTAGATTTTTTAATATTAAATTTAAAAAAAAAATGATTGAGACTTTAGGTGATTTAGGTGATTTAGGTGAGTAAAAAATTTAGGTGATCATATGTCGCTAGCAGTATGGTTAGTTTGTATAAAGGTTATATAGTTTAATGCTAAATGTACATTGATATTATTGTCGTTTAAATCAGCAGCAGTATTGTTAGCAATATAGGCTCACCTGAAAATTTGTTCTAGTGTTAGTGATTTTTAAAACGACATTAGATTAAATTGAATATAATTTGTGAATAATCACGACAGTTAATTAAATGTTCACAAAGGCTTCGATAAAATAATTTGTATAAAACCGAAAAACATAAGAAAGAAAAAAATATGCACAACCAACTGTTTTCTTTTTAATTTCTTTCATGTTTATGTTATTTTCGTGTATTATGATGGTGTTTTTTTCATTAATCAATGTCACATACAAATTATTTTTTTAAACGTTTGAAACTTCTGAAACGTTTGAAATTTCTTCTTGAAACGTTTGTGTACATTGAATTAATTGTCGTGATTTTTCAAAAAATTAATTTTCGGTTGATAAAATCTGACTTTACAAAATACAAGAAAAACAGTTAATCTGTCTATGCATCGTTCATACAAAAGATACTAATTAGACCACATAAATATAGGAAAACAAATCTCCAAATTAGCAGATTCAGAGTTGCCGGTCCAGCGCGGCCCGCCGCCCCCCGGAATGCTGTCAATGCTTTTGAATTTAATTTTTAAATGTTATATTTAAGAGGTTTCTAATACTAACACGGTCCAAAACAAGATAATATTTTTGATTGACGGTACCTTCTTAAAACTGTAGAAACATAAAAATCCGGTAATAACGGATTTTAAAGCTGCTTCAGGAAGAATGGAGGCAGCTAGGAGGCAGAAAAAATGTTTTGGAGGCAGAGTGTTACGCATAATTATCGGCATTTTTTAGTTGTTACAGCCATTTTAGTCAAGTGATACCAATGTAAAAACCACAGCTTAACGCATTGTACCTATAATCGAAAAGTTTATTTTGCTACTGGTTTCAAAAAGGGTAAACAAGTGCGCGTAAAATTTTTTTACCTTAGTATCCTAAAGAAAAAGATACCAAAGAAAACAATTTTATCCAGGAAAATTTTATATTTAAGCAGTATAGTATTATCTTACATGAAGAAGCCACTTATTTAAACGCACTTATTTATTTAGATGTTCTATCGTTGAGGTTCACTTAATAAATTTAAATTTTTACTGGGCCTTAATTGGCAAAATTACCCAATTTTACTACAAAAGCATGAAACTAGGCAGTAGAACGTAAACTGAATTCACCATGACACTCTCAAAACTTTTTTTTTTTTGTACCACAAATAAATTTTCTTGGGAGGATGAAAATTAGTACCTATGCTGGATTCCAAAATTTGCAAATTTGAAAATTTAGCTCAGAGGGTTTTTTCAGTTTTAAATAAGATTGTTATGATGAAGAAAATTCGATACTTGTGATTTTGGTTTTTGAGTCTAAAATTTTTTTTAATTTAATTATTTTTATTTATTGCAGAGTACTTCATAAAGTTTCAAAAATTCAATTTGTATATAATGTATTTATGCAAATTGGAATGTATTTATGCCATTTTTGTATTGCGAAAGTTTTTCTAAACGTTTTATGCATCACGATGCAACAGCCCATGAATGCACAAGACGTATATATTTGTGAAAGATTTACAAAAATAAACATTTACAAATAAATTGAAAATTAGTCACTTTTATAAAACAACGGCAGGATGAATTATTGCTAATTTAAGTCATTTATAAAGTTTAGTGTGATTTGATTAGTTTAATGGTTAATTGTGTTAAATTCTAAATGCAATATTTACACGAGCTTTTGGAAAGTTCCACTCTATTTAATGACAAAAAAACATTAATTTTTTCTGATTGATTGATTGATTTTTTTATTTAGTCCAGACGTTGTTATACGAAGCAAGAATTTTGAAGATTTCATATTTAATTGCTTATTATTTATTAATTAAACTATGTTATCACTTCGAGATATGAACATTCCTAACCAATACAGATTAGATTGGTTTTGATAGTAGTTGGCACGGTGCTAGTACAAGTATCTGAAATTTGTTAATGTTTGCCAAACTAAATATTACGATTTTTAAACTAAAGAAATATAAAGAAATCAATATGAAGAAAGAAATATACACTACACATACTTATATATTAAAGCTTTATAATATACTAAAAATAGAAAAATTGGAATACGGAAACATAATTTAAACAAAAGGCTTTTTTTTGTTTTAATAAAATTTTTAAAGCAAAACTTAATTGTTTAATTACATATTTCTTAAATATATAAAAAAGCAACCTAAACATACACATAAAACGCTTGAAACTCTTAAAGCAAAAATACAATAAATACTAGAAAAGCCAAAAATACAGAACAGAAAAAAAGGGGGGCAAAAAGCAAAGAATAAGGGAAAAAGATATCAGCCAAACTGAAAAATGAACCAAACTCAAAAAACTTAAAATATTGATAAAACTATGCGAAAAACGAAACCAGGGCTAAAAGAAAAACGAAATAGAAAAAAACACAGAAAAATAAAACTTGGAAGACAGGACAGAAGAGGCTGCGAAAAAAAAACGGATAAAGGAAAAGACGCTAATTACATGATAAAACCATCAAAAACTATGGATTAACACACGGAAACTTATAAAACGTACACAACAAAAGTGGAGAAAAAAGTAGAAAAAGGGGGCGGTAAAATTGAAAACCAATATAAGAGGAAACCAAATAAAATAGGATGCAAAAATGGGGGTAAAAAAAAAAAGAACGGGGCACCCCAAGTGGAGAAAAAAAAACTACCCAAAATTTTTAAAAAAGATAAAGCGGGATGAAGGACATTTGAAGGGACGTTTCTTGATTAATAAGAAGACTTCTTTTATAAGAAATGAAAGCATTCTTAGCTCTACACAAATATAAAACATAAGATCGCAGAATAACCACAATAACACGGATCCAAAATCGACTCCTCGCGCCGCGTCGGTCTTCCCGCAAAGGCATTCCGAGATGTTCGATGCTCTGATGCAAAAAGACGAACGAACCTATGAATCATGCAGAACCACACGAACGAATAACACACCAGAGACAAACGTCAACCTATCCTAAACAACACAAACCAACACGGAACAACAAAACAATCACCGACAATACAAGAACAACGAATACGATAAGCGAAAGAGACCTAAATAAAAACACAAAACTAAAGCACGAAGACAGAAAGATTCAAGAAGAACCCAAAAACCATAAAAAATTTAACCAAAAATCCATGCAAGAATATATCCATTTCGAAAAATCTGAGTCTACGATCCAAATGATCTCATGCTCAGATCGAAAAAGACGAAAAAAAGAGGAAAAACCCAAAAAACAAACAGAAAACTATCATAAATAAATCCACAAAAGTCTACAAAAACGAGAAAACCAAAATTATAAATTTCTAAAAAAACGAACATTCACTCCGATGAAAACAAAAAAAACAACATATAACCAAAAAGAGAAAGAGACAAACAAACAAAAAACCAACATATCCAAAAAAATAAACAAACACAACCCACATCAAAACAAAAACCAACCAAAAACCAACCCCACCACACCATCACAAAAAACCAAAAAAAAAAACATATCCAAACAACAAAACAAACAAACCAACCATCTATCAAAAAAACAAAAAAAAGATCCAAAACAAAACAAAAAAAACAACCCAAAAACACACAAAAAAAAAAAACAAAAAAAAACCCAAAACACAAACCAAACAAAAAAAACAAATATTACGTTTTTTTGTTTAAAATAAAAATAAAATATCTTTTTTAAGAATAGTAATTTGAAAAAATGCAAAAAAAAAGAAAACAAAAACACATGTATTTTTATTCGGTTTTTGAGTTACGCACGATTTGGAAAACTACTGTAAGGATAATAAAACGTTATATTTACGAACAGCAGGTTGTGCATAGCTCATATTTTACATCTCAAAACTTTATCTGCTCATTGGTCTGACTGAACCAAATATATAGACTTTTATATTGTTAACAACTTTACTTTGTATTCAAATTCCACCTCGCTGTGACTGAAAAAAGAATAGAACAGTTCGGAAAAGTCCTGGTAAGGTTTTAACCAGTAGGACGTGGACTCTGGTCCCACGCTATGGTCGGGTATGGACTCGAATTCGCGGAGCATATCCTCCATCCGCCGAGTCTGATTTCGGTCCGCGAAGTCCGGCGGGTCTTGAACGAAAATGTACAGAGTTTCGCTCTCCTTGAAAAAATAGTAGTCGTAGATGAAGACCATGTGCTGCAGGGGTGAGTCGTACAGGAGCATTTTACCCTGATTCAGGGAGATTTCCATTCGGGACAGGCCGAACAGAGCCACCGCCCAATACAAGCAGAGCACGACCAGAACCAGGGCTTTGAAAACGGGAGAGATTAAAGCGTTCGCCCAGACATTTACCAGTTTTTCTGCAGTTTGGTACAAAAAAGCGTCCGAAGTGATGGGCTTTTTTGGAAATTTTGTATGTTGTGATAGAAAACCGGTGGAATCCTTCCCTGGTTTGTCTATCAGTAATTCTCTGTGTCCACCTAAATTATGAGTTCTTTTTGGCTTTTAATTATTAGCATTGTAAAAGAAATGTGTACAGCATAAACTTTTTTCATGATATTTTAAAATTTAATTAACTATACGTCAAATCAGAAATATTTACTCTTAATCAAGCATAAATATAAAACTAATTTAGAAACACACAATATTAAAATCCCGTTAGTTTTTTGTTTGAATCACTATATTCAATAAATTAGCTTATCATTATTTTAATGATATATTTATTGTATTATTTTATATTTTCATAACCAATAAGTGATAAATTTTAAATTCTTGAATTTTAGTAGAAAAAAATTTGCTTCAACTTTAACTTTTGAGTTGCTGGATGCAAAGATATACCTAAAAATAATACTACTTACTGTAAACCAAAACAGCAGTG
Source organism: Microlaimidae sp. YZB2_3 (assembly GCA_030248175.1). NCBI lineage: Eukaryota > Metazoa > Nematoda > Chromadorea > Desmodorida > Microlaimidae > Microlaimidae sp. YZB2_3. Next base: position 8,022 of record JASAMX010021866.1, read on the forward strand.
AAAAATGTAAGTTGAAAGACATAATCTATTGCCATACAAACGGCTGTAAATAAGCAGACGTGGTTTATCTGTCGAGAAGTTGCGATGGTTCCAATTGCGAACGACAGGGTGTTGGTCAGAGAAGTAACAGTTATTGATGGGCCAGTGTCAGCTATAAAGTTTATATTTTGAAATGCAAATGAAATATTTAGACATACAGAATTTAAGCTGATTACATTGTGGTATATTGATACGTGATATACTAATGCTGATATGCGCAGTAAGTGCTAGTATTTAGGATCGATTATTTAGCTAAAAAATAATCCATGATATCTAAGCCATCTGAAATAAGTCGCAACAAACAAATGCACCTTGCACATGTACTGCCATCTTCTGAACTAAACATCCTTGCTTCTGATCTACATTCCCTCTACATATTTTGACGAGAGCAGTGAACAGACTTTTTTGTAGAAAAAAATCAGCTACTAAACCTGATATACAAACACTAAAAACTCACCTAGCATAATGGCAGCTCGTTTGGGGATGGGTGTGGATTTATCGGTTCTTTTCCAGGCTGCGATGAGAAGAAAAGCATCGTCAACTCCAACTGCCAATGTTAAAAATGGCGCCACGACCACCATTGGAATGTACTTTAAGCCGCACAAAAATAGCAAACCAAAGCCAGACCCGACGGCCATAGAAGGGCCTATAAATATAAATTTTAATATAACTCGGTAAGGACGGGGTGCCTGAATTGGGAAAACGGTTTTTACCGGCCTTCTACATGCCTCCATCAAAAATTTTCCTGCCTCTTGCCTGCCTCCTAACCTGTATATGCTTCAACATAGAAGGCAGAGTCACCTGTCTCCTACCTGCTTCTGAGGTAGTTTTACGTGCCTCCAGCCTACCTTCCTCCACCCTGCCTTCATGCTGCCTTCGAGGCAGTTTTATCTGCCTCCTAGCTGCCTCCAGTCTTCCTTAAGCAGGCTCAAGAGCCATCCTTACCGGGTTAAATAAATTTGTATCAAATAAGTCACTTGATACAAACATTTTTAAAAAAAATTAAAGGATTAAATTATATTTGATAATTTTTGATTTTTTGAAAAAAATTTGTTGTTTATGGACAGGTTATATCTAAACTATACAATCAACACATTGTATTGTGGCTTAGATTAAAGGTGCAGTACAGAGTCAAAGTTTTTGTCTTTTTGGTGATTTGTTTGTGAATACCTGACCGGGTCCGGCACAAAAGAGTCCCGGCACAAAGGAGTCCTGAAAAAAATCGCAGCTGGCACAAAAGAGTCCTGGCACAAAAGAGTCCCGGCACAAAAGAGTCCTGGAGAAAATGCGTTCATTTGCCCAAGCTCTGCGAGCGCTGAGGTTCGCACAAAAGAGTCCTGGCATAAAAGCAATTTTTCACAGCTAACATACAATGTTCATACCTGAGCTGTCTTCCAGTTTTTTATTTATTTTTTTAATAAGCCTCTTAAGAGGTTGTGTAAAGAATTTCGCGGGTAAAAAATTAATGTTTTTAAGTATTTTTATTATTTAGTTATTAAAACGCTTAATGCTTTGTAGAGCGTTTAAAAAATAAGAAAAAATCATTGATGATCATAAACTACTAAACTTACCCACGTTCTTAAATTATAGTTGAAGCAGTGTCGTGGGGCTACATTGCTGTGTGGCGCTTGTGCACCTCTAATGATTGCAGTTATTTTTTTAAACTAAAGAATCAGCAGAAGAATAAGATGAACATGAATATTTCATCCACGTTCTCTGATTAAAGTTGGTAGGGTGCCTCGGGGTTAAATCGCCATATAAACAATGAAAGAATATCGATTTTAAGATATGAGCGTTAAATAATACTAGAATAAGTAGAAAAAGATGAACATAAATTACAATTTTCCCAACTAATTATAGTTAGTTAACTATAGTTGGCGCGGTGCTGTGGAGCTAAACCGCCGCGGGGCTTTTCGCGCCACCGATAATTGCAATTATTTTTTTTTGAAATAAAACTTTAAATTTAATTTTTTCATCAATAAATCAAGAATTAACAAAACATATTTTATTGTTTTTGCCGTTTTCGCCGGTTGAAGTAGAATTTAGCTGTGAAGTTTCCGCCACCAATAGCAACTAAGCACATCCGTCTGCTGTTATTGTGCAGTTTCTATGAGGAGCTGTCTGCTGTCTGCTCTGTACAATCCTTATTGTTGCCAAACGGCTATTATTGTGCGGTTAGAAGTTTTCATTTTGCTACTTTTTAATTTATTATTTTGATTAATAAATCGATAACAAAGACTTAAATGAAAAAAGTGGCTCCTAAAAAAGTTGCGTAATTTTTTCTTCGTTCCAATGAGCCCAAGTTTATTTTTGATCAATCAGTAACGAAGGAGGAATATCGATTTTAAGAAATGAGCGTTAGAATAATAATAATAATAAAAAGAAGAAGGAGATGAACATGATTTTTAAAATTTTTTAGCTAAAAATCTTTTAAATTAACAGTTTGAATAAATATTAAATAATATCAAAGAAAGCGTTAAGGACTTCTTCATTAATTTTTAGAAGTTTTCAGTCAAACTCATTGCAGAATTTTCTGCGCGCATACAAGATCTACGTGAGACCTTAGTTGGAATATGCAAGTGTAGTATGGTGCCCATATCTACAGCGTGATATTGCTTTCTTAGAAAGAGTTCAACGGAGTTTTACAAGAAGATTGTTTAAGCGATGTCAAATGCCAAGTTTTGATTATATTGAAAGATTGGCAATTCTAAAATTACCCAGACTTATAGATCGTCGCAGGATTTTTGATCTTTGTGAATGTTATAAAATTATTAATGGAAACACAAATTTAATAATCACAGATTTTTTTACTCTAAATAATAACGTAACTAGAGGTCATTCACAAAAAATTAAAGTTCAAAAAAGCAGATTAGACTCAAGAAAATTTTTCTTTTGCAACAGAGTAATATCAAACTGGAATAATTTATTTGAGAATCAAATCTCAGCTGCTTCTATATTTGCGTTTAAAAAAAGTCTTAGTAATGAATGACTCAAACTAGTGCTTAATTAAGCCTTTGAGTCATTTTCTAGTAAACTCAAGTCTTTGTTTTATTAAATATTCAGCCGTTATCGGCTCGCATAAAGGTTAAAAAAAGGTTAATAATTGTGTTAGTATTCTTTATTTTTGTTTGATTAAAAATGTTGTGATATTGCTTTACTAGAATAAACAATTTGATTTGATTTGTCGTTACTTAGACAAAAAGTCACAATCAGTATAAAATCAACGTGATTCTGACTCATTTTGTTTGAATTATTTGTGTTTTAAGATATAAAAAGAGTCACAGTTACGAGTATTTTACGACGCTTTTGACTCATTGTGTCAGAGTAACGACGTGTTGAAATACGTCATAAACTGGAAAACAGCTGAGGTGTGAAAATTGTATGAGAGCTGTGAATAATTGATTTTATGCCAGGACTCCTTTGTGCCGACTTTAGCGCTCGAAGCGCTTGGGCGCATGAACGCATTTTCTTCAGGACTCTTTTGTGCCGGGACTCTTTTGTGCCAGGACTCTTTTGTGCCAGCTGCGATTTTTTTCAGGACTCTTTTGTGCCGGGACTCTTTTGAAGGTGAGCCTACCTGACCCTGTCCCAAATATCCAAAACAATACATTTGTCAAGGTATCTTTAGGGGTTCAGGAAACTCCAAAAGGGTGTTTTTGGTATTTTCTTAGAAGATTTCTTGGAGTTTATTTGAAAAATTTTTTGGAAAATATTTTTTTGAAAAGATGTTTTAGGAGATCATTTGAAAGACCGTTTAACGAGTATAAAATTTTAAACCCCCACAAGTGATCTACATGTACGAAAAAAGGTGGAGCTTTATTTATTTTGACAGCTGGATTGTTGTTATTGCTACTGTATAAATTAATTATTGCATTAGCAATTTTTAGATCAAAGACAAGAACTACACACATTGATATAAAATTATACAAAACACTTCATATTAAAACTGAAAAAATATAAACAACTTTTGTTTTTATGACTATAACATTAAAAATTTTTAAAAAATTTTTAATTTATTCATTTTAATTTAAATAATTACCTATAACTCCCCAAAAAGCTTCTCTTGCTTTATTCTTTAAAGGATCTGTTCTATACGATGTTCCAATAGAAAAACAAAATAACAAAACAAAGCTGATCCTAAAAACAAAAAAAACAAATCAGAATTATGCGCCTGTAACAATCAAACACACTTATTAACTTCTATTCAAGGTTTTTAAATGTTTGATTAATTACAAAGCTTTGAAAATCTTGTGTACATTTTTATTTTACTCAAGCTGACAATTTATATATAATTTTAGAAGTAGAATTTTTATGAGCTATTTTTACAAAAGCCATACTTTTAATCGCTTTTTCACAAACTAATATTTCACTTAGTATACGTAACTGAACGAAGTAATAAAGTAAATAAATAAATCGAAAATCACAAATTGAATATTTTTAGTATTGTATTTTATTGTTATTTTTACGTGTATTTTATCGGTATCATCAAAGGTGGATAATCTGAAACTTTTATCACGACCGTAATAAAAGTTTAAATAATTCACACAAGAAAAATGTAAATAATGTATTCGCCAGAGCAGTCGGCCACGTCACACCACTATGGTAAAAATAACAAGAACGCAATGCAGCAAAATTAACTCTGTGCCCGGACGTGAGGCTTTTGGCCGGGCCGGGGGCTTTTGGCCGGACGCGCGGCATTTGGCCGGACGTGCGGCTTTTGGCCGGACGTGCGGCTTCTGGCCGGACGTTCGGCTTTTGGCGGGACGTGCGGCTTTTGGCCGGACGTGTGGGTTTTGGCCGGACGTGCGGCTTCTGGCCGGACGTTCGGCTTTTGGCCGGACGTGCGGCTTCTGGCCGGACGTGCGGCTTCTGGCCGGACGTGCGGCTTCTGGCCGGACGTGCGGCTTCTGGCCGGACGTGCGGCTTTTGGCCGGACGTGCGGCTTTTGGCCGGACGTGCGGCTTTTGGCCGGACGTGCGGCTTCTGGCCGGACGTTCGGCTTTTGGCCGGACGTGCGGCTTCTGGCCGGACGTGGGGCTGGTGGCAGGACGTGCGGGTTTTGGCCGGACCGTGCGGCTTCTGGCCGGACGTGCGGCTTTTGGCCGGACGTGCGGCTTCTGGCCGGACGTGCGGCTTTTGGCCGGACGTGCGGCTTTTGGCCGGACGTGCGGCTTTTGGCCGGACGTGCGGCTTTTGGCCGGACGTGCGGCTTTTGGCCGGACGTGCGGCTTTTGGCCGGACGTGCGGCTTCTGGCCGGACGTGCGGCTTTTGGCCGGACGTGCGGCTTCTGGCTGGACGTGCGGCTTTTGGCCGGACGTGCGGCTTTTGGCCGGACGTGCGGCTTTTGGCCGGACGTGCGGCTTTTGGCCGGACGTGCGGCTTTTGGCCGGACGTGCGGCTTCTGGCCGGACGTGCGGCTTTTGGCCGGACGTGCGGCTTTTGGCCGGACGTGCGGCTTTTGGCCGGACGTGCGGCTTTTGGCCGGACGTGCGGCTTCTGGCCGGACGTGCGGCTTCTGGCCGGACGTGCGGCCTGAATTGGATTTTATGATGCACGCTGCTACAGACCGCTGTGACATACCTTTATTAGATTATCCACCTTTGCTAATATGTGTGTAGTGTGCAAAATTTCATGGACTGGTAATAAAACTCCAAATTTAAGCTGTAAAATCTTTCTGAAAAAAGATTCAGAAAGAAGTGCATCTTCTCACGTTAGGATTTTAAGGACCCTCAAAAAGTTATATTCGCGATCATGTCATATATTTTTTGCTTTATGGGAATAGTTGTGGGAGGAGCTAATAAAAATCATTTTTAGCCAATTAGTGCTTGTGAAAAAATTAATATTCTTTGAATAAAAGATCTCCTTTTTTCATAAGCACTTATTGGGTAAAAGTGATTCTATAACGTTATGTTATAACTCAGTATAAAATATTAATACTGAACAATTTCCATTTAAATGGGATGGTTTTGACTGTCATGCTTTGCCCCCTAAAAAATTTAGGGGATTAGCATCTCGAAAAAATTTCAAATTTAAGGAACAGTTCCAAAAAGAAAACATACGCGATTTTGTAAACATAGTTTTTAAACACGATATTTATGCCCAAACAATAAAATTTTGCTTGATTTTTAGGTTTTCGCTTGGGTTAAGGAAAAAAGGGGGGTTTTATTCTTTCAGTCAGAAAACTCACCATTAAATATAGATTTAACACAATTAAAATTTTGCTTTATTTTTGTATTGGCTTAGCATCAATTTTCAGTCTTTAAGACCAAATCATTTTATAAAAAAAATATCATATTAAAATTTTGCTTGATTTTTAGGTTTTGCTTTGCTTAGGTTTTAGAGAAATTAACGTTTAAATTACATACATGGTTCAGCAAAATATGAAAAACCCATCTTTTAAAAAGTAAGTTCACAAAATCGAACTCAAAAGACGAGTATTCCAAAAACGAGATTTTTAAAAAAACAAGGTTTTTAAATCGAGATGGAGAAGACGAGATGTTGATGGACGTAATCAAGGGCGTAGCCAGGGGGGTTATGGGGGTTGTAAACCCCCCCTTTTGGGCTGGCGGAAGTAAAAATTTGGAGGTCCTAAGAGAACAATTATAAAAAATTTTCTCGCGCTTTGCTACGCTCAGCGCCCGACATTTATATACCTTTTTAAGACTTTTAAGTGATGTTTCTAATGAATTTCAAAGACAATTTTTAAAATTTTTTGGTGCTGTCGCACGATTTTTAATGTTAAACTTTTTTAAACCTATAATTTTTCAAATTTAACTTGAAAAAACAATGCAAATAAAAGCAAAAAGAATCATTTAGCACTGAAGCGCAAAAAATTTTACCGTTTTTTAATGTCTTTTTTGTGGTATTTTGAAAATTCGTTGGAGTACAACCCTCGCTACAACCCCCCCCCCTTTCGACAACTTTGTATGGAGTACAACCCCTCCATTTCCGAAATCCTGGCTACGCCCCTGGAATGTAAAAAACAAAAAAATCAATAACCTTAAAAAAGATATATTTTTTAAATCGCGCCCAAAAGACTGTACCTTTTAGGAATACAGGGTTTTTTTCAAACGACCGCTTTAAAAAAACAAGATTTTAAAGATGAGTTTTAGGAGGGAAGCTTCTCAGAAACCTTTAAAAATGATATATAAAAAAATACCTATATAAAAAATCATAAAAATAGCGTATGCCATATAATAAAGTTTTTGATGTATTAACTTGTTTCTTACAAGCAAAATTAATTAAATAAAATACTGGCCATATATTCTTAGTAACTAAAAAATATTACAATAAACAACAAAGAATTTAATAGTTAATGGAAATAGAAAAATAATTAGAAGACGTTTTTGCTAAATAGTTAATGCAAATTTCGTTTATTTTAAAATTTTTAACAAAAACTAAAATTTTAGATGTTATGCGGCCGCCGCAATCGTGATTTATCATTTTATTAGGCTAAGGGCGGGTTCCGAGCAATCTCCCAACAAAAAGGGTGAATCTCCCAACTGTGGAATCTCCCAACAGTTTGTGGAAAGTCCCAACAGAATCAAAAAATAGGTTTGCAACAAACACCATTTTATTTTTTAGTCAATTAACACTACAATTAATAAAAATATAGCATTAAATTCTTTAACAAAAAAACTGAGTACCTAATCCTAAGCAAAACCTAAAAATCAAGCAAAATTGTATTATGGTAAATTTGTATTTAATGATGCTTTTTAAACTGAAGAGTAAAAACTTTATTTTTTTCCTAAGCCTAAGCAAAACCCAAAAATCAAAAAAAATTCTCATTAGGGTGGAAACTTGCATTTTTGAAAGAACGTTTACAAAATTGCATAAATTCCATTTATCATTCATTCAATGCATTTATTTATTTTCGGTTGTTTAAAATTATCGTGTTTAACATCGGTTTTGCAAACGTATTTCTAATATTTGAATTGTTGGGAGATTCATCGATTGGTTGGGACTTTCCACGTTGGGACTTTCCTCAGTTGGGACTTTGCCCGATACCTAAGGGGTTGTTCATACTTATGTAAAAACGTCCTTTGGACAAAGTCCAAAGGACAAATACAGCGTATAAACGTATGTAAAAACGTCCTTTGGACTTTGTCCAAAGGACGTTTTTACATAAGTATGAACCAGCCCTAACTCGGTTTTACTCGAATTTTTCGCTCGACTTTATTTTAAGGTTAAGCCTAGCCTAAACAAAGCCTTAAAAACAACCTAAACTTTAACAAATAGCTGCGCAAAGAAAGTTTAGGTTGTTTTTTAGGCTTTGCTTTGGCTTAGTAACTCGTAAGTTTAGCCTTAAAAAAAACCGAGCAAACAAAGTCTAGTAAAACCGAGTTAGCCTTTTATTACTATTTTATTTATTATGAGGATTGCCAGGTCACGGGAAATTCCCCTAGTTTTGGAGGAATTTTTTGCCAGTCAGGGGAGAAATTTCTGACTTTGGGGTTGGTGGGGGAACAACTTGGGCTTGGGGTAATTTGTCAAAACTTGAGAGAATTTTCAGGGGATTTTACAAATTCTAACATTTGTAAATTTTCAATAAAAACTATCAGTGCTGCTGTTTTGTTTATTTTAATGAAATTTTAATATTTTTCATTTTTATTTATCAGTATTTGTGACGTATAGTATTACAATTGATTCATAATATTTTTCAATAATATTATTGTGACTAATAATTAAAACCATGGTTTAATCAGTTTGTTTGGTGTTTGGTGTAAACATCAGTTTTAAACTATTTTAAGTTTTATTTTTAGTTATTATTTATTATTTTATATAGTTATTATTAGTTATTATTATATATATATATATTTATTATATAGTTATTATTAGTTATTATTTATTTTTAGTTTTATTTTAAGTTTATCAGTTTTAAGTTTTTTTTTTAACATCAGTTTTAAATTAAAAATCAGTTTGGTGTAAACTACAAAATCATTTTCAAAAAAAAAAACGAACCCGAAAAGTACGCCTATTTGTAGTACCATTTTTTAAAAGATTTTTTTTCTGAAAATGTTTTTGGACCCATTTTTATGTTCAGAAATGTTTGTGCTTTCTTTATAAGTTGCTTTGAAGTAGTTTTGAGTTCATTTTCACAAAAAAATTAGCTAGACAATTAGGTCAAAATTTTGCGAGTGTCGAAATCGTGGGGTAAATTTGGCCACCATTTTAAAAAAGCTAGTTTTTTGTAAAAATGAGCTTGAAACATAGTTTTTCTTTTTTTAAAACGTCTAGGGTGGCCAACTTAGCCACTTTCTTATATAAACTTGAATCTACACAGCATTTCGCTTGTAAAAATGCACCCCGGCCAATTTAGCCCCAAGCTGGGGCTAAGTTGGCCACCCGGAAAATTTTAAAAAAAGGGTACATGGAGCACCCGAAAATTGGTGCCCGTTTCAGATTCTGTTCGCCACACAAAACTCTAGACATTGCATAAAAAAAATTTTGATAAAATTTTTTTATTGAAGAGTTATTTTAAAAAAACCTCAAAACCCGGCCAACTTAGCCCCACTTTACGGTATAAAAAAAGTACTTAAAATTTTCTCAAGAGGGGAGAAAGGGTCAGATTTTAAAATCTAGATGGGGGTCAGGGGTAAAAAATTCCAAAATTTGGGGGGAGGGGGGCCCCTAGATTTTTTTTCTAGGGGGGGGACAAAATTTTTAGGCTAGGGGGGTGGACCCCACCCTACCCCCCTTGTTCATCTATGGGGGTAGACCCCACTCTTCTCCCCCCTTGTTCATCTATGGGGGTGTCTCAAAAAATTTTTTTGGGGGTATACCTCAAATACCCCATTTTAGCGTTTTTAGCACTGGGATCAGGAACCACTCAAATTTTAGGGGGGTGTCCGAGGTACCCATAGGCGTAGCCAGGATTTCCAAAAGGGGGGGTGGTCCTACCCTGAAAAGGGGGGGGTGGTCCTACCCTGAACAAAATTTCCGAAAGGGGGGGTCCAAATCCTGAACGTTTTAAAAGGGCTATAAAAAAAATTTTGCGCTTTGTGCAGAGTGTTTATTACCTTGTTTATGCCACGTAAGTCATTATTTTCTTATTATTTAATAAAAATAAGTAGTATAAAACAAAGAAAAAATTTTTTACAAACAATTTGATACCTTAAAATTTTTGATTTTCAAAACATTAACAACTGAAAAATGAATACCCTACATTGAATTACAGCTGAGCAGTGCAAAATGCAAAAAAAATGTTTTTAGAATTACTTCTCCTCCTAACCTTTAAATTTTTAATCCCACTATATAACAATCTAGGAGGGGGGTCCGGGTCCAGCATTGTCGTATCAAGATTACAAAACAAGTTAACACAAATTTGGAAAGAGATCAATTAAAACATTAAAAATGAGAATGAGGTGGGTCCAGCGTGGTCATACCAGATTACAAAACAAAGTAACACTGATTTTGAAGTGGAGACTATATAATTAATCAAGCGCTGAGCAGAGCAAGGCGCGAGAAAAATTTTAAAAAAATAGCCACTCTAGACCCCCAAATTTTTATCCTTGCCGACCCAAAACGGGGTCTAACCCCAAATTTTCTCTTTGCCAACCCAAGGGGGGTCTAGACCCCCCCTGGCTACGCCCATGGGGGCACCCAAAAGTTTAGGTGGGTGGGGTGTCGTCCGTGTCGAGTATATTATAGTCAACACGGGAAGGTCAGCTTTCTATACAGTTAAATAATTTTATCAGTATATATTATATTTGTGTTAAGTTAACCTTTTCCATGCGCAAAATTTAAAAACAACAACAGACAGTAGGGCATTATAACTTGGGAATCCCAAGTTATAATGCCCTACTGTCTGTTGTTGTTTTTAAATTTTGCCAAAACTATCCCAAGTTAGGATAGTTTTATTAATTAATACAAGTTTGGATACTGGTATGCAATTTTATTGTCTACTTAATTAGGAAATCAAACAAAAGCGTATAGAAATTAGGTTATAAAAACAAAAGTAAAATATATGTTTACCATTGCCAGGGGACAATTTTGAACAATTTTTGGTGCATATTTCAAAAAAAAATTTTTATTTCGACTTCAGCGGCAGGGGGGGTTACACCAGGGACGTAGCCGGGGGGGGGCGGCCGCCCCCCCCCCCAGTATACATACATACATAGGTGTTTTGGGGGGGGGGGACAGACGGGGTGCCCCCCCCTAGAGCCAAAATTTCGGACCCCCCCCTAGAAAAAATTCAGGGGGCCCCCCCCCCTCCCCCCCTAGCGAGGCTACCCCCCTCCCCCCCCCCTCCCAACCAACTTGAAAGTATATTTTTTATTTACTGTCAAAAACACGGGTTTTTAGTTAAAAACAGTGTTTAAATACACTTTTTAGGCCTAAATAAGCTGTTTTAATACATAAAATTCAATATTAGACCTAAAAACACTTAAATTATTGAGTTAAAAAAATTTTGCTAAAAAATTAGACCCCCCTGACCCCCCCCCCTCACCTTGAAATCTCGCACCCGGGGTCGACCCCCCCTAAAAAGCCAGGGGGGTCCGGACCCCCCTGGACCCCCTCCCTAGAAAATTTTGGCCTTCCACCCGGGGGTGGACCCCCCCTAGCGGACCCGACCAAAAACACCTATGCATACATATGTATCTCGTTGATGCTAATGTTATTTTAAAGTTAGTACAATAATTTTTATAAGTAATAAGTACTACACAGAAAGCAAAACAAACAATCATATTGGTTGATTTATGTACCTCCCCCCTCCTAAATTTTCCTGCCGCCTATAGCATTGGCTCGGATTTTTTTCATATAGGTAGGTACCCTAGAAAACATGGAGCCGAGATGCTGCTCATGTGCTTTGGTTTACAATGTGGGTTTAGCCAAGGGGTCTGAAACTAACGTCTCTAAATTCCTTTTTTGTAAAATCCAGGCTCTGTCAATGTGTGCTTATGTAATTTTTAACTATGAAAACATGTTTTTACCGCTAAAAACATTAGATAATAGGTTATTAGGCCAAAAACAGTGTATTATACAGCTTTATCTACGTTTATCCCTGCTTTTTAACGTTTTCAAAAATTAAGGGGGGGCTCCGCCCCCCCCCCCCCAAAATTTCGGGGGGGGGGGCGGAGCCCCCCCCCCGAAATTTTTTTTTGTACTAAAATCCGCCCCCCCACAAAATGAAACTCTGGCTACGTCCCTGGGTTACACAACCCAGACCCCTGGCCAACATTTTATGTCTATGGGCTCATCCAGTGGCTTAGCCAAGGGGGCGGCCGCCACCCCCCTCAAAATTGGGCGAAGCCGGATTTTTTCATAAGGGGACCCTTACGTTTTTTGAATTTTGGGAGGAAATTTTTTTTCTTTATTTATAAATTCAGAAACATTTCTGATGCGTTCCAAAAGCATAAAAATACCCAAAATATTGAAATTTTTCCTGCTTCGCGGGAAGTGTAGAGTAATTGTTTTTTAGTTTTTTTTAATTTTGATACATTGTACCATTCAATACATATACATAGGTAAGGCATGTAGCTTTGCCTCAGATATTGAATGGCAATACTATATAGATGTTAAACCTCATATATTATAAGATATATGTAGGTTTTGTAATGGCTGTTTTAAACCCCTTAACAACAGTTTTGGGACTTGTGGGGTTGTCCGCCTTTCCACCTCCTCCCATGGTGAAGCGTTGCAGTTTGTATAGATTTTTTTTTTACTTTTCAAATATTGAGTTATAAAAATTTAATACAAATCTTAGTGCATTCTAAAATCAGAAATTAATCAATATAAAAATTTTTCCCGCTACGCGGGAAGGTCAGATTTCTATATATACAGTAAAATTAATAGTATCAGTAATATTTTTTGTTATTACAACTTACACCATACTTATTCGCAAAATTTAAAAACATCAGAAAATAGATAGTTGTGTTCTATACAATTTCATCGCCTGATAATTTTGAAGATCAGACATAATTGTGCAGAAATTAGGTAAAAAAACAAAAGTAAAATGTATGTTCACACAAACACCAGGGGACGATTTTTGAGCAGTTTTTAGTGCATATTTAAAAAAAATTTCGCCTCCAGCGGCTGGGGGGGCACCCCTCAGACCATACATGGGCACGGGGGGGGGGGTTGGGGGGGGGTTACCCCCCCAAACTTCTGAGAAGGGGGGTTTAATCCCCCCCACTCAGAAGTGGGGGGGGGAGAAAAGGTTAACCCCCCCCCCCCAATTTTGGAAAAATGAAGAAAAAAATGTCTTTAAAATGACTTCTAACTGCCTCCAAACTTAAGTTTTGAGGTCAAAATGAAGGTTTTAAGCAATAAAAAGCTCAAAAATGCAATAAAAAGGGCTTTTTGACCTAAAATTATTGTTTTTAACCTATTTTTCCTTCAAAATCGAATAACGATATGGGTAAAATGCACTCCAGAAAAAAAACGATATGGGTATTTTGCGTTTCTCGGATTTTAACCCCCCCTTCCCTAATTTGGGGTTTTACCCCCCCCCCCACCTCCGGACCAACTTCCCCATGTATGCCTCAGACCCCCCCGGCCGACGCTTTGCGTCGGCTGGCGTCACTACGCGGCGCAGGCGGGGTCGCTGCGCGCCGCTTTTGTGGCACTTTTTCTCCCCCCAGACCGCCCCCCCCAAATGAAATCCTGGCTATGCCACTGGGCTCATCCGCAAGCTCACTTTTTTCCTCCAAAGCGATGCTCTCAAAACGAAATTCTAGTTATATGTTACTAAAACGGACTATTCCTTTTGATTCCGCTAGCGGCATATACTGCATGCAGCTATCAAACTCCGCCTTGTGGTAAATATTATCCCGAAAATAAAGCCTGTAACTCACAGTTTCTACCTGTTTTTTGTTATTTTTATTGTAAAACGTGAAAATTGTAGTATTTTACTCAAAACTCAGTATTTATTGCAGTATAACATTTTGTAGTTATGTAAAAAAATTTTCAAAAAAGTCAGGGATAGCTTTGGAAAAAGACAGGGAGAGTACTTAAAATTATCAAGGAATTGGTCAGGAAAGTCAGGGAGAGCACTCCGCCTTGAGCGCTGGAAACCCTGTAATAATCCTGGATTTTGGGGGGCTATTACCCCACCAACTCCCCCCCCGCCCACCTATGGGTTCGACCCTGCTCTAGGACCTCCTCCTAGATTTTGAAATGTCATTTACCTGGGGTAAAGCCCCTAGTTTCAGTGACTGTTCATCTATGCCTGTCACCACAGCAAAACGAATGAGTCGCAGTTATTCTAAAATACACGTGACTAACTCATTCTGTAAGAGTGCTATTTGAAATCTAAAATAAGTCACAGTCGCATATACTTTATAGGAATAGTGATTGTGACTCATTTTCCCGACAAAATGCGTGTCGTTAATTTAAAAAAATTGATTTTAGAGAATTTTGTTAATTTTTTTCCCAAAAAATGAGCGTATGGAAGCGAAGGTCCGCCTTGGGCGTGGAAACCCGCGCCACTACCCCCAGCGCCAACGCTGGACACAAAATGGGACCAACCACCACTGGGGGCGGGGGCTCCCGCATACCGAGAACCGTACAGAATAACGGAGGAAAACGATCTCTGAACAGACTGTAAGTTAGGTACTTTCTGGTGTGCAAAAGTATTTAAAAAATGTGGAAAAGAACAGAGTGACGAAACCAATTTTATATTATATACGTATTGTTTATTGCTTTGAATTTGCGTAGTTTTTTTTGAGTCTCTTAAATAAAATTAATAAATTGTTTAATTTTAATTAATAAATCTGAAATATGTATTAAACATCAGAAAATAATTAGCAAATTCGGCAAATAAAATATCCGCAAATTTTGGTTTGAATTTTTAAAATAGTGCGGCTGTCTGCCGATTAAGAAGTAAGCATTTCTCATTTAGTCCGTGGCAGTGGCGTGCCCAGGGGGGGGGGTCACCCCCGGGGTTTTTTTACCCCGGGGGGCGGGGTTTTCTTTGCCGCGATGACCAAAGGGAAGGGAGGGGGGAAAAACGAGGGGCCCCCCCCCCCCCCCCCCCCCCCCCCCACCCCCCACCGCCCGCCGGGCGGGCGGGGGGGGGCGGGGCGCGGCCCCCCCCCCCCCCGAAATCCGGCGAAGCCGGATTTTTTCGTAAGGGGAGACCCTTACGTTTTTTGAATTTTGGGAGAGAAAATTTTTTTTCTTAAATATTAATACAGAAACTTTCCTGATGCCTTCCAAAAGCATAATAGTCCAAAAACCAAATTTTCCCCGCTTCGCGGGTAGTTTAAATTGACAATTTATCTCAGTTTTTCAATTTCAAATCGATTTTGCCGCTCAATAGTTAAGGCATACATCTTAAATAAAACTACTATAAACACTATTAACCTTTTATTAACGTTTTAAACACATGTGTTAAATGGATAGGAATAAAAAAACCTTAAATTTTGTTTTAGTTATCATCTGGAATTAAAATTTCTAGTGTATTTTAGCGCCTTAAATTAAAAATTTTCTCCGGACAGAATGCCTCTTGGGAGAGAAATTATTTAATTGAAAACGCTAAAACACGCTAAAAACTTTATTTTAGATGATATATATTACAAAAATTAGGGTATTTTATTTCTTTAAATTTAAAATATGTGCTTAAAATTTTAATAAAGTTTAATTTATTATTTCAGGTAGTTTTTGCTTTCACTATTGAATTTGAAAATTTAAGAGAAATTAGAAATTTAAAGTCTCCGCGAAGCGGTGCAAATTGGGTTTTTTGACAATTAATGGTTTTGAACCGCGTCAGAACGAAGAGTCTAAATGAAAATAAATATTAAAAATTTTCTTCTCTCTCTCGAAATTCAAAAAACGTAATGGTCCTGAACAAAAAAAAGTGGCTTTGCCGAAATTCCAAAAAGGGAGGCCGCTGCCGCTCCCCTGGCACTGGCACCCCTCCTGGATGCGCCACTGCACTCACTTTTTTACTATTTTAGGTAATTAAAAATTTAGTATAACATAATATTGTTGAAAAAACTCACCAGTAATTAACATTGACTAATTTTAAAAAAGCTTTGTGTAATGAACGATCCTAGAATTTTTTAAAACTATCACTATCCTATTCTGTTGTTTTTTTGGTTTTTATTTAAAAATTAGTTAAAAAAACTTGTAATATTAGTGATTTTGTCGTTTTTTTCCCTTAAAAAATTTTTTTTTGAACGTCTAAATTTTGTTTATCACTGTGCTGAAATAAATTTATTTATTAATCAGATTTTAGTAAAATATTTAATAAAGTGTTCATATTTATAGATCAGGCAACGGGTCCAACTGGCCAATGGCAGGAGGCGGTTCATCTGCCAGATCTATTGGGTAATTTATGTGTAAATATTATAATTATATTTAAACCCGAGTTGAAAAAAAGGGTGTTGGGTTAAAGAATATTTTTATGCCCTTAAAATCTGAAAACTTCCCTAGAACTGTGCATTGTCCCTGGCGGTTTAACGGGGAGTACTGCTTGGTTGCACGTGCACCATAATTACTTAAGTTAAGTAGGGTATTTATTTACGCAGACATGTGCACTGCCCCCCCCCCGGGGTTAAAACGGGGGGAGGCAATTCCAAAATGGGGGGCACAAGGGGGCAATTTTTTTGAAATGGGAAGGGCAATAAAACGGGGGGGGCAAGCAGGGGGGAAAGAAAAAAAGAGAAAAAAGGAGAAAAAAAGAAGGGAAAAGGGAAAAAAGGGACAAAAAAAGCGGAAATAAGGTAAAAATAGGTCTAAAATGGCTTAAAATACATTGAAATAGGCTAAAAACTGCAAAAAATTCGCGATGATGGCGTCATCATAGGTCAAAAATGGCGTCATATTTTTAGGGTACTTTTTCATTTTTTGGCGGGGGGGGCAAATCCTCCAATAAAACGGAGGGGGCATTTCCAGACCGTGCACAGGTCTGAAAAGGTAAATTGTTTTTTAAAAATATTTTTAAATTTTCAAGCGGGTCGTAAAATATCAATATCGCCGGACTGTATCGCCCACCCCGCACGCAGCAGACAGATCTGTGCACTCCCCTTCCCGGGTTTTATTGGAGGGGGGGCACGGGGTAACTTGTTTTGAAACGGGAATGGCAAAAAATTGGCGTAAGCAAGCAGGAAAGAAAGAGAAAAAAAGTAGAAAAAAATAGAAAAAAGGAAAAAAAACGGAAAAAATGCAATTTAAATAAAAATAGATTGAAAATGTCATAAAATACATTAAAATAAACTTAAAACTACAAAAATTTTGCGATGATGGTGTCATAATAGGTCAAAATGGCGCATATGGAAAAATTTTTTTATATTTCTTTCCAAATTATTAATCACGTATGGTATTCACATAGGTTTTTAAACGTTTTCACTTTTTTTGCATAGAACAGACAATTATTTTCAAAATATTTTTTAACAACAAAATTTTTTTATTTTAAAATCCTATGTTTTCCTGGTTTTGAGTACCACAAGTTTAAATAACTTTTATTATTTTTTGTGTTGTTTTTTTAATTTAATTTTCTAGTTGTTACACATAACTCACTTCTCTTGCGCCATTGTTACTGTATGCGAGGAAATATCCAGTAGCTTTAACGTTACCCGTGCTACACCACAACTAATTTCTAACGGTGGGTATATAATATGGAATATCCATCGCCGGCCCGCTTCAGCTATAAAAAAAAATTAAAAAAATATTATGACGCCATCATCGCGAACTTTTTGCAGTTTTAGCCTATTTAAATGCATTTTCAGCCATTTTAGACCTATTTTTATCTTAATTTCTCTTTTTTTTGTCGCTTTTTCCCTTTTTTTCTGTTTTTTTTTACATTTTTCTTCTTTCTTTCTCCCCTGCTTGCTCGTTTTATTTGCTCGCTCGCTGCTTCCCCCGTTTCTCCATTTTGGAATTGTCCCCCCTCCAATAAAACCCCTGGGGAGAGGGAGGGGCAGTGCACAGATCTGCTAGTCTAATCAACATTCAGTCTAGTCAAACATAAAAATATCCTGCCATGTTTACTTCAGACCAAGAGGCAGCAGCGTGTATGGGAATCGTCCTCCTCAAAAATTCAAAGACAGTAGGCCGTTACATGATAAAAAGTTTCAACATCAAATTCATATGGAAATTATTCAGGTGAGTGCAGCTTTTATACCAAAATAAAAAAAGGAATTATTGTATAAAAATGATTATACAAAAACAATTTAAGGTATGGTTGGAGAATAAAGTTATATTAAAAAATTTCGCAACAGGTATCCTTGCAGCATTACCCTTATTTGCTGTGTTTTTACGGTTGTTGTTGTATTACCTGAAACTGATCTTCCCTATGCAGTGCAGATTATGCAAATGGCAGGCGCTAAAAGTCCGAGAAACGACAAAATACCCATATCGTTTTTTTTTCTGGAGTGCATTTTACCCATATCGTTTTTCGATTTTGAAAGAAAAATAGGTAAAAAACACTAATGTTAGGTCAAAAAGCCCCTTTTATTTCCTTTTTATCCTTTAAATTCCAAAAAAAACAATTTTGACCTCAAAACTTAAGTTTGGAGGCAGAGTCTTTTTAAAGACATTTTTTTTCTTCATTTTTCCAAAATTGGAGGGGGGGTTAACTTTTTTCCCCCCCCCACTTCTGAGTGGGGGGGGGGGGTTTCAAGGGCGCCCCCCCCCCCAACCCCCCCCCCCCGTGCCCATGTATGGTTGTAACCATAGGTGAGAACGGTCGGGGAAGCTAGGGGGGAAGGTGGTTACCCGGGGTAAATCGAATTTTGAATTCTGAGGGGTGTTCCGGGGGGATCCGGACCCCCCCTTACTTCATTTGCATGAAGTAAGGAAGTATTTTGGAATTTTAACGAAAATTTATGTTGCGTTTTCATGGGGTTATTTGGACCATTTTCTAATATTTTAAATCAAAATAAATTAAAAAGATTTAAAACTAATCTTTTAAAGTTTATTATTCTTGTAAAACTTTTTAATTGAAAGGTTAGCTGCTGCCAGCATTCCTTAGGCTTGGAAATTAGGCTTGGAATCCTTCCAAATTTCAAATTCGTCATTTTTGACAGCTTTTTGTATGCTTAATATTAGGTTTTTTTACACAATCGATATTTCAAAATTCGTCGCATGTAATAAATTTTACATTTTTGATGATTTTGAAAAAAAATTTAAAAAAAAATTTTCGGCATTCATGTTTGGCCCCCCTAGCCCCCGGGGGTCGACCCCCTAAAAAAAATTTACGTCAAAAGTAAGGAATAAAAATTGGCGGACATTTAATATATATGAATATGATCAATATCGTACACACTTTGAGCAGGAAGCAAAACAAAATAAATAAGTCGGACAATGTATTAGCATGGCAAAAATTCGCGAAAAATCGCAAAAACCGCGCGCATTCAACGCATTATAATAAAAAAAATGAGCGAGCCAATTTTGCTCAAACTTTCAGAAAAAACTCAGAAAAGTATGTTTTAACAGCATACTAAGCGGCGTTTCTTATCTCGTACTAATAAAAAAGTTTGGTTTTTTTTGGACAAGGTTTTTTCACCGCATCGGCTGTCACCAAAAACATTTTTTTCCTAACCTTTTCAAAAGATAAACAAGAGTCTAAGCAAGCTATGCTCCCATATATGTCCCGCACATATTCTAACCTCCGTTATGAATATATAACATTTCAAAGATCGAGTTTTGTCGCCAGTCTGCATCATTTTTGTATAGACTATTATTGTTGTAAAAAGTATTAATTTTGGATCATTTTAAGTAAAAGTAAATGGAAACTTTTTTAATAATCTGTAATTTTTAAATTTAAGTAAAGTAAAACTAAAAGTAAGACCTATTTTTTCAAGTAAAATTAAGAGTAAAAGTATAATAAAAGTTTTTTTTGCTAATTTTATGTATGTTTTATGTTTTTTTAGTCAAAATAAATCGTTTTTACGTGTTAGCGGCTTAAAAAATTATCTTCTGTCATTTACTTTACAACAAGCACATAGGAAATCTACCCATTTAAATTACTTAAATTAAATTAGGTATTTGCAGTGGGAAATCCGAGTAAGAGTAAAAGTAAAAGTATTTAAATTTTTAAAAATCAAGTAAGAGTAAAATTATATAATTGAAATTTCAAAAGTCGAGTAAAAATAATCCAAAATCCGTTACTTTTATTACTTTAAGTAAAAGCAACTTTTAACAACACTAGTATAAACCACGACAACCGCACCCCTCGGCCACCTATAGTGTAATAGTATTCATTGTAGTTTTCCCCGATTTTATCCAATAACGTAATTTATTTATTTGATTTTATTTTTGTTTAGTTCCTGTCAGAACAGCAGTACAGCGGGCAGCTGCCCCAAAAACAATGGACTAAAAAGGACTTTGTTAACATTTTAGATGTGAGTATTTTTATAACTTTCTTCTGAATCCAATATTCATTTTCTTTTTTTTAAGCCCAAGCGTTTTTGAAGTTGTAAACGGAAGCCGGTCGGCAGACCAACTTTTATTAAAGTGTTCAAGTTAAAATTAAAATAAATTATATTTACATAAATACAATGGACCTAATTTATTGTGTTTAATATACCGCTTATTGATAACCTATCAGAGATCTGCAAAATAATCAAATACTAGAACAAACCCACCCGTCCACCTTACTCTAAAAACGATATAATAAGTATATAAAGAGCACTTGCACAAAAACAGTGTGGTAAAAATGCGTTTTCTAACTCCTCATGTCCAATCCCTATTCAAACTGTAGTAACTCTGACATAAAGAGTCAGAATCGTTCTAAAATACTCAAAAACAACCATAGGTGGCCAGGGGGAGTTGGGGGTTATACCCCCCAAAAATCCTGATTATAGCCGACACCCCCTCCGCCTCCCTAAAATTTGGGGGCTCCCAGTACTAAAAACGCTAAAAATGGGGGTTTTGAGGTATACCCCAAAAAAAATTTTGGGACACCCCCACACCCACTTTCGGGGGTCGGGTATACCACCCTCCCCCCCAAAAAAAAAAATCTGGGAGACTGCCCACCTATGCTCATTGTGGCTCTTTTCCCCTTGAACCCAGATATAGTCTAAACAAAATGAGTCAAAGTCAAGTGTGTTTTATAGTGATTATGATTCTTTTTGTTGTTGTTGTTGTATTACCTGAAACTTATCTTCCATAATGCAGATTATACAAAAGGCAGGCAATTATTGATTCTTTGTGTCGTAGCAGCGACGAACCGTATGTCCAACCAGGAACCCCCCTTCGGTTTTCAGTTCCTAATTAGGCCCCGTTCACACCTGTTCTTGGTTTGGTCCCAGTTTTCAGATTTAAAATTCTAGAAACGGCTATACAAAACAAGCATTTGTTCACTTTGTGTGTGACTTAAATTACACATTTCAAATCCCTAAATGACTTGGAGATTGAAACAGTGTTTTTAGGTCTAATATTGAATTTTATGTATTAAAACAGACTATTTAGGCCTAAAAAGTGTATTTAAACACTGTTTTTAACTAAAAACCCGTGTTTTTGACAGTAAATAAGAAATATACTTCCAAATTGGTCGGGAGGGGGGTCAGCCTCGCTAGGGGGGGTCAGATCGGACCGCTCTCGAGCTTTGGGGGAGGGGGGGCCCTGAATTTTTTCTAGGGGGGGGGTTCAAAATTTTGACTCTAGGGGGGGGGTGCCCCCCTCTGTCCCCCCAAAAACACTTATGATCTGAGGGCAAGTTGAAAAAAGCCGTCGGATACGCTTATTCGCGCATATAGAGGCCACGTTGCATACAGACTTTTTACGTAAATAATGCTGGTGATTATGTGTTAATTATTAATTCTTTTGCAAAAATTTTTTTGCGAAATAATTACCTACCATGCTCCTGATACTTTATTTTATCTCCACCTACAACTATAAACCATAAATAGTGGTGGGGTTTTTGACAAAATTTTTTTTGCTTAAACATTATTTTTCAGCATAGAAAACAAAACTTAAAAATTTAGTTGAAATTTTTAAAGAAAACTAATATATAAATAACATCAAAAAATATTGCCAAAACCAGATCTGTTTAAGGTATCGAAATGCTCCCCGCGCTTTATTGGAGGATTTGCCCCCCCCGTTTTATTGCCCTTCATTACCCAAAAAAATATCCAAAAATTATGACGCCATTTTTACCTATTATAACGCCATAATCGCGAAATTTTTGCAGTTTTTAGCCTATTTCAAATGCATTTTAAGCCATTTTAGACCTATTTTTACCTTATTTTCGCTTTTTTGCCCTTTTTCCTTCTTTTTTTTCCTTCTTTTTTTTTCTTCCCTGCTTGCCCCCCCCCGTTGTATTGCCTCCCCCCGTTTCAAAAAAGTTTCCCCTCGTGCCCCTTCCTCCCTCCCATTTTGGAAATGCCCCCCCTCCCCAATAAAACCTCCGGGGGGGGGCAGTGTACAGGTCTTTCGAAACTAATTTACAATATCCTGAAGCAATATTTAAATTCAAAGCCAAAATTGTTTAAAAATAATAATGTAAAATAATAGTTATAGTTCTGTTACAAAATGTTGGATTCTCGCCATACATTCGGTCCGCGGATTGAAGAGGAAGTCCCGAAGCTGCTGAAAGACATCGGTTACCCCGTGGTAGTGAACAAGTCAACGCTGCAGACCGTAGGCGCCACGCACAGCTTCCCAAACATACTCGGAGCGCTCATCTGGCTGATCAGACTCATAGAGGTGGGTGATTGGTTAGGAAATATTTTGATGTTTTGACTAAAAAAGCTTTAGCTTAATGATGATTGCTTTAGCTTTGATGTTCTTACCCTCCAATCCAATCAAGGGGGGTCTAGACCATAGGTGGGCAGCCATAGCTACCCATGGGGGGTGGGTCTAGACCATAGGTGGGCAGCCTCCCGGACCCGACCCCCGAAATTTGGGGGGGTGGTGTCCCAAAAATTTTTTTAGGCAGGGGTGTACCTCAAACACCCCATTTTTAGCGTTTTTACCACTGGGACATCCCAAATTTTAGGGGGGTTGTGTCCGGGGTACCTTCAAATTTTAGGGGGGGAACGTCAGCTATAATCAGGATTTTTTGAGGGTTTGAATAACCCCCCTCCCCTGCCCACCTATGTAGACCCACTAGACCCCCTTGGCTACGCCCATGCTCCAATGCTCCAATATAACGCTCCGGAGATCCGGATATTTAAAGCGAAAGAAGCTTAGCTCCGCCCTTTAAATGAGCGATTTTAATCTTATTTAAGCTGTAAATACAAAGTTTTAAAGTTTTAAAATTACTCCATTGGCTTTTTAAGACTATTTTTGCAGCTCGGAGCTCCTGGGAACATCACTATAAAGAACTCGCAAGCGATAAGTCGGAAATAAAAAGTTCTTTTGCTTTTGTTTTATATGGTTTATTAAAACGCTTCTATTGCTATGAATTGGTTATTACACCATTCATGTTTTTTTTTCTGTAAAACATGTTTTTGGGAAAAAAATCGCATAATATATTAAAAATATTTTGTTTAGTACTGTATGGATTTGGATATTGCGGCCAAAATATTTCCAGAGGGAGATTTCGGTAATGAAAACGAAATCTTCATCAATCAGATTAAATTCACCAATTATTTGTACTCGTATAATCTGTACATGTCGGAAAGCGATCCAAATTACGAGCCGTTAAATCAACATTTTGCGGAGGAAATAGGTACGCATCTTTCTTGTTAAATATGTTACAGAAATTTTAATTGTTACATAAATTATTAGCTAGTTCTACAATTCTTGTTCAACTCTTTTTTTGCATCATTACTTTTTTACTTTTAAATTTAATTTTACATAGTTATTTATTTTTCAGGTGTTACATCTACTAGATTATTATTGAGGTGGCCAAAAATTTTATGTAAACTATTCAGACCCGTGCACTGCCCCCCCGGGGTTTAAACGGGAGGGGGCAATTCCAAAATGGGAGGGGCACGGGGGGCAACTTTTTTGAAACGGGGGGAAGCAAACAGGGGAGCAAAAAAAAAGAGAAAAAAGAAGGGAAAGGAGAAAAAAGGACATAAAAAAGCGAAAACAAGGTAAAAATAGGTCTGAAATGGCTTAAAATACATTGAAATAGGCTAAAAACTGCAAAAAATTCGCGATGATGGCGTCATCATAGGTCAAAAATGGCGTCATAATTTAAGGTACTTTTTGATTTTTTGTCGGGGGGGGGGGGCAAATCCTCTAATAAAACGGGGGGCATTTCCAGGCCGTGCACAGGTCTGCACTGAGCCACATAGAATTATCAGACCTGTGCACGGTCTGAAAATGCCCCCCCCCGTTTTATTGGAGGATTTGCCCCCCCCCCCCCGTTTTATTGCCCCCCCCCCCCCGCCAAAAATGAAAAAAATACCCTAAAAATATGACGCCATTTTTGACCTATGATGACGCCATCATCGCGAATTTTTCGCAGTTTTTAGCCTATTTCAATGTATTTTAAGTCATTTTAGACCTATTTTTGCCTTATTTCCGCTTTTTTTGTCCTTTTTTTTCCTTTTCCCTTCTTTTTTTCTCTTTTTTCTCCTTTTTTTCTCTTTTTCTTCCCCCCCCCCTGCTTCCCCCCCGTTTTTTGCCCCCCCCCCCGTGCCCCCCATTTTGGAATTGCCCCCCCCGCTGTAACCCCCGGGGGGGGGCAGTACACAGGTCTGGAATTATTAATATTTTATATATTAATAACTGTTAAAAACAATTAGGTACTGAGATTTAAATAAGCGTAATAACCAGGAGCGTAACCAGGGGGCGGGGGGCGGCCGCCCCCCTACCTCCGAAACGGTCGGACAGGGGGAAAATAAGGATAGTGGTTGGGCGGCCCCCCCCTCGCCGAAATGCTCGCCAAATAGTAAAATTTGGGGGTTTTCAGAGGCTAAAATTTCAAAATTTTCTAGCGCCTCGCTAATCGCTGGCGCTAAACTATAAAATAATTTTAGTACCCCAATTGACCCCCAAAAACCGAAAATTTTTTCCGCTTCGCTCAGCGGTCACTTTCTATAGTATACATAAGACCTGTGCACGGTCTGGAAATGCCCCCTCCCCACTTTATTGGGGGATTTGCTCCCCCCGTTTTATTGTTCCCCCCTGCCAAAAAATGAAAAAGTACCCTAAAATTATGACGCCATTTTTGACCTATGATGACGCCATCATTACAAATTTTTTGCAATGGCTTTTTCGATTTTGAAGAAAAATAGGTAAAAAACGCTAATTTTAGGTCATAAAGCTCTTTTTATTGCATTTTTGAGCTTTTTATTGCTTAAAACATTCATTTTGACCTCAAAGCTTAAGTTTTGAGGCAATTAGAAGTCATTTAAAGACTTTTTTTTTCTTTATTTTTTCAAAATTGGGTGGGTTAACCTTTTCTCCCCCCCCCACTTCTGAGTGAACCCTCCTTCTCAGAATTTGGGGGAGGGGTTAACCCCCCCGTGCCCATGTATGCAATGTGTAGCCAAGGAGTCTGAAAGGTCTCTAAATTCCTTTTTTGTAAAATCAATGCTCTTCCAATGTGTGCTAATGTAATTTATAATCATAGGTGAACACGGTCGCAGACCTGTGCACGGTCTGAAAATGCCCCCCCGTTTTATTGGAGGATTTGCCCCCCCCCGCCAAAAAATGAAAAAGTACCCTAAAAATATGACGCCATTTTTGACCTATGATGACGCCATCATCGCGAATTTTTTGCAGTTTTTAGCCTATTTCAATGTATTTTAAGCCATTTTAGACCTATTTTTACCTTATTTCCGCTTTTTTTGTCCCTTTTTTCCCTTTTCCCTTCTTTTTTTCTCTTTTTTTCTCTTTTTTTTTCTTTCCCCCCTGCTTGCCCCTCCGTTTTATTGCCCCCCCGTTTCAAAAAAGTTGCCCCTTGTGCCCCCCCCCCCGTTTTAACCCTGGGAGTGGCAGTGCACATGTCTGCGGTCGGGGAAGCTAGGGGGGTGGTTACCCGGGGTAAATCAAATTTTGAATTCTAGGAGGGGGGTCCGGACCCCCCCTAGCTTTTTAGGGGTGGTCGACCCGGGGTGCGAAATTTTGAAATCTAGAGGGGGGTCAGGTGGGGTCCGGTGTCCAAAGCAAAACAGTTTTAAGCCATAATAACTTTAATAATTGTTCTTTTTATAGGATAATACTACATTTTATTGAATAAAAAGCCATATTCATGTATAAAAAGGGTGTAAAAGCATGAATATGTGATGAAAATTCACGTTTTTGGAAGAAAATTTAGTATAAAAAAGGTACCAAAAATTTTCCCGAGTGTGGGGGGGGTCAGATTTCAAAATCTAGAGGAGGGTCAGGGGTAAAAAAATTCGGAAATTTGGGGAGAGAGGGGGCCCCCAGATTTTCGTCTAGGGGGGTCCCAAAATTTTGAGGCTAGGGGGGGTGGACCCCACCCCACCCTGCCCCCCCCCCTTTCTCACCTATGTTTATAATGCTAATTTAACTAAGAAAACATGTTTTTACTGCTAAAAACAGAGTATTATATAGCTTTAGCTACGTTTATCCCTGCTGTTTTAACGTTTAAACATTAAGCCCCCCCCCCCCGAAATTTTTTTGTACTACAATCCGCCCCCTAAATATGAAACCCTACCCTGGGTACGTCCCTGATAGTAACATAATTTTTGCTATAGTTTTTAGCAACTGTTAACCGCGGCTCTTTCAATCCCAAAGTTTTCGTATTTTAAACCCGCGTCCTACCATTCCACTGCATCATTATACTAAGGCAATATCAACATTAACTGACTGGGTTTAGATTTAAGTGTACACTGTTTTGTTTAGTTAAACGGGAGGAGGAGCGTGGGAGCGGGGATTCAGAAGAAACATTACGAAAACTTCAAGCGGAACTCGACGCCCTGGAAAATAACCCGGTGAGTTAATTGTAATCATATATAAAGCGGGTTATAGACGTATATATATGAAAACGAAAAGAGGAAGGTTGGGGTCCACACTCTTCTCTAGCCTAGGAAATGTGGCGCCCTCGTTAAAAAAATCCGGTGGCACCCTCCCCTCAAATTTTTGAATTTTTTTACCCTGACCCTCTTCTTTTTTTCTTCGAGGAAATTTTAGATACTGTTTTATTATTAAATTTCCAACAAAAACCGTGAATTTTTAACACAAATTAGTATTTTCACACCATGTTTATAGATAATAAACACCTTGTATTATTCTAATATAGTAATATTATATTTTTAAAAAGTACAATTAATAGCTTAAAGTGTTTTGCTCCGAATATCGTATCTCCCCCTGATCGCCCTTCTAGATTTCCAATATTTCCAGTTCCAGCCCGAGTCCACCAACGCCTCTTACACGCGAGGGGATCGCACGCCCAGTGGCGTGCCCAGGAGGAAGGGCGGGGGGCGGCCGCCCCCCCCTCCCCGAAATCCGGCGAAGCCGGATTTTTTTGTGATAATCAAACTACTATAAACATTATTAACGTTTTAACCACCTGTTTTAAATGTAAAGGGATAAAAAAACCTTGAATTTTGTAATAAACATCATCTGAAATTAAAATTTTGTAGTG
Source organism: Microlaimidae sp. YZB2_3 (assembly GCA_030248175.1). NCBI lineage: Eukaryota > Metazoa > Nematoda > Chromadorea > Desmodorida > Microlaimidae > Microlaimidae sp. YZB2_3. The sequence goes on from JASAMX010021866.1 coordinate 35,459, forward strand.
GATTGTAGCGCCTTAAATTAAAAATTTTCTCCCCCGGGGGGCATTCTGCCCCCGGACCCCCCTGACAAAGGGCTCTGCCTTTTGACCCCGCTGGGGGGCTCTTGCCCCCTAGACCCCCCATTACGGAGGGGCTGTCGCCCCCAGACCTCCAAGATTAGTATTTATCCCCCGCCAAACCGCCCCCCAAATGAAATCGTGGGCACGCCACTGCGCACGCGCACCCCCTCATAGAATTTCACTCCTAGATTTTAGAATGTCATTTACCCCGGGTAAAGGCCTGTTTTCATTTTCATCCAGTTATAGATAACTCTTTCAAGAGAAAAACAACTAACCTCAAATTTTGAGAGTTGTGGTTTAAATTAAACTCCATTCTCCCCTTTGTAATTAGCGAAGGGGGTATCTGCTTAATAATATTGTAAAATTTTTTAGAACAATCGAGCTGTCAGCTTTAAGATCTAAGCTGTGAGCCTGCAGCAGACTTCTAGTGCCATTGAGCCACCAGGACTGTGCTGACCTTCGGGCAGCACCTAACGGGCCTACGGGTTCCACTACCACCTAAACCTGGTTGCTAGATCTTTTCTTTTATAGAAATGTGTCCAGCGTGGCGTGGCTAGAGTGTTTGTTGTTGTACGTCGGCCACACATGGCAGTTTTCCATCTAGCAAACCAGTGGACAAATACAGCTCTATTGTGTTTGGAGTTTGTAGCACTGGCCTTGCAGGAACACCTATACTCACCATGTACGACGTTAAATGGTAGCGAAGCAAAAAATCCTTTAGACAAAGACCTCGGAATGGGTGAACACTGCATGTAGTGAACACTCTAGCGGTAAAGGTTGCCAACATCGTTATTAATGTTGGACGAAGAGTCTTAACCATAGGGGTGAAACATTTTCGCCCCTCCTGGCTTTTCTTAGCGCCTGCCCTTTGCATAATCTGCATAGGGAAGATAAGTTTCAGGTTATTCAACAACAACAACAGCAGACTTCTAAAATTTAATTTTTTTACTTTAAATTTAAATAAATTAAAATTAATTAAACTAATCAGTTTTTATTTTAGTGGGAAGATGAGGCGCTGAGAGATCAGATCGTCCGACTGCAGCAGGTGTCTAAAATTTTAAGTTGAATTAAAATAAAGGATAATAAATTAAGATTAATTGAATTAAATTTAGCGAGAAGATGAGGCGCTGCAGGATCAGATCGACAGATTACAGCAGGATTACGCCGCGATGGAACGCTACCAGGAGCAGACGAACCAATGGATCAAAGCTCAAAAGGAAGATATCAACTTCTTCAGAGAGCAGAAAACGACGGCAGGTAAGTGAGCCACTGCTGTCGTATTGATGTTTCATGAGTAATACGACGGTGAGATGCTGAGACTGGGAATTAGAGGATTACTGATTGCAAAATAGCATATTGATTTGAATTTTTATTTCTCCAACATAAAGGCTAATTACTGCTTTAGACAATAATTGTTCTTTTAATGTGTAACTAAGTGTTAAAATCGTACATGGGCAAGTAGTTTAGGAATGCGAAAAGAGTGTAAAATTTTCTAAAATTCATTCTTTCTATACATAGTTTTTTTGTAAAGTGCAGTGTATTTTATATATATAGTTTTTGGATTTTGATATTACGCTTATTGTTGCCTTTTTAAACTTTTTATATGTCAAAACACTTAATTTGATCCCAAAACATAAGTTTTGATGTATGGGTAAGTGAACAAAAAACACTTTTTGGCACCCCCCCCACGCCCTACGCCCAAACACCCTACGCCGGGGGGAGGAGTGCACTGGTCTGCGGTATAACCCCGATCAACACCATAGGTGAGAAAGGGGGGGGGGCTGGGGGGGGTCCACCCCCCCCTAGCCTCGAAATTTTGAGACCCTCCTCCCAGACAAAAATCTAGGGCCCTCCCACCTCCCACTCCCCCCAAATTTCCGAATTTTTGACCCCTGACCCCCCTCTAGAATTTAAAATCTGACGCCCACCCCTCCCCCCTCGGGAAAATTTTAGGTACCTTTTTTATACTAAATTTTCTTCCAAAAACGTGAATTTTCATCACATATTCATGCTTTTACACCCTTTTTATACATGAATATGGCTTTTTATTCAATAAAATGTAGTATTATCCTATAAAAAAGAACAATTATTAAAGTTATTATGTTTTAAAACTGTTTTGCTTTGGACACCGGACCCCACCTGACCCCCCTCTAGATTTCAAAATTTCGCACCCCGGGTCGACCCCCCCTAAAAAGCTAGGGGGGTCCGGACCCCCCTGGGACCCCCCTTCTAGAATTCAAAATTCGATTTACCCCAGGTAACCACCCTCCTAGCTTCCCCAACCGTGCTCACCTATGATCAACACCATCCTTTTTCCACTTATGGTTGACATCTGAAATTTAAAGGAAATCCCCGAAATCTTTATTGTTTGAAAACTTAGAACCAAAAATTTTGTAAAGCGGGTTGATTAGCGACCATCAGATTTTTGCGAAGAATTTCAAGTATTTTTGCGATTTTAGGCGATGAATACAGCCCCAACTGCCGCTGCCTCCGTTCGCCTAATACTTTATGTTTGTTATGCTGTGATTTATATTGATATGCTAAAGACGAAACCATACAGTAATAATGAACTGAAATTGGTCATTTTTTTATTATATTCTACCATACGAAGTATTAACTTTTATGAGTTAAAGTTAATGGAAAGGTAAAAAACATTAGTACAGAGAAGAAAAAAGTACAAATTGAATAAAAATCAAATCACTTAAAGTCAGGTAGGTAAGTATGCCCATTAATCAATTCTTTTATTCATTTATATAATTTTAGCGGACAGAATTGAGCTGCTTAAAGCGGAAAAAGCTCAGAAATTGGAAATGATCGCTTCTCAAAAAATATCCGCCACCGAAGTTCGTCAACTCAGATTTCAAAAACAAGAGGTGATTTTAAACTTTTATTTTATATTTTATTTTGTAAAAATTATAAAGCTAAATAATATAATATTTAGGATATATTCAGACCTGTGCACTGCCCCCCCCCCCGGGGTTAAACCGGGGGGGGGGGGAAATTCCAAAATGGGGTGGGCAGGGGGGGGCAACTTTTTTGAAACGGGGGGGGGGGGGGGGGCAGAGCGAGGGGGGGAAAGAAAAAAAAGTGAAAAAAAGAGAAAAAAAGAAGGGAAAAGGAAAAAAAGGGACAAAAAAAGCGGAAATAAGGTAAAAATAGGTCTAAAATGGCTTAAAATACATTGAAATAGGCTAAAAACTGCAAAAAATTCGCGATGATGGCGTCATCATAGGTCAAAAATGGCGTCATATTTTTAGGGTACTTTTTCATTTTTTGGCGGGGGGGGGGCAAATCCTCCAATAAAACGGGGGGCATTTTCAGACCGTGCACAGGTCTGTATATTTAATAATAGATGTCCTTGCGGATCACCATGTGTGCTTGGTTTGTTATAACATTTTTGTTTCAGCTCTGTTGAAATAATTTGGCTGATCCAAATTATGGGAAAGGGGTTTACTCACCGCCCCCTCCCTTCATTCAGAAGTGGGGGAGAAAGAACAGGTTAACCACTCTCCACAATTTTGGAAAAATGAAGAAAAAACACCTTCGAAATGATTTCTAGTTGCCTCCAAATTTAAGTTTTGAGGTCAAAATAAGTGTTTTAAGCAATAAAAAAGGCTTTTCGATCTAAAATTAGCCTTTTTATCTATTTTTTTTTCTTCAAAATTAACCTGCATTACAGAAAATTACAGACAGTTAGTCGCTTATTCGACCAAATCGATTGATTGATTGCACTCTAAAAACAATATGGGTAAAATGCCTCCGTCTTATTTTAAGCCCCTCTTTTCCTGAATCCAATTTTAACGCTTTAATCCCCACTCACTCCAGACGAACTTGCCCATGTCTGCTCGCAACTGTGACTTTTATATCTTTCAATTACATAAATACATAAACTTTATGAGTCAGAGTCACGATGATTTTTATACCGTTTGTCACTCTTTTTGTCTAAATAAGGAGGTTATCTTCTTATGTTAATATTTAATATTCTGCCTGATAATGCAGGATTATTTTTTTACCATTAAAGTAGTCACAGTTACAATAGGAGTATTCTATGACGCTTCTGACTCATTCATTGCAGACCTGTACACTGCCGGGGGGGTTTATAGGGTAGGGCTAGGGGGTGCAATTTTAAAATAGAGGAAGTTCGGAGAGGGGGAGGCTTTTTTTGAAACGGTGGGAGGGGGCAGGCAGAAGAGAAAGAGAAAAAAAGACAAAAAAGGAAAATTTAATTAAAAATAGGCTAAATAGCTTAAAATGCGGTAACATATGCTAAAAACTGTAAAATTTTCGCGAAAATGGTGTCATAATAGGTCAAAAACGGCACCATTTTTGTTTTTTTTTTTTTGAGCAGGGAGCGGCGCAGCCACTAATAAACTGGGGGTCTATTCATTGTTCATTGTCTCATAATAACGACGCATTGTTTTATTGTTTGTATACATTAATTTGTATACATTGGAGTTTTGATTAAAAGCTGTTTTGTTGCAGGTGGCTCGACAAATTTCCACCCTTCAGGAAGATCTGGACAAGCGTCAGTCCGAACAATGGGCCTTGGAAACGGAGCTCTCCAGAGCCAGTTCTACAGTAAGTCCCTTCGTCGTTACTACGGTAGAATAAGTCAGAATTTGTATAAAAAATATATTCGACTGTTCGATTTGGAACAGCACCATATTTTTATTAACTCGTCGTTATTACGGCAAAATGAGCCACAGTTCGTATAAAATATGTGTGTCTGTGACTTATTTTAAATTTAAAAAGGATTCTATTAACTACAGAATAAGTCACAGTCACGTATATTTTATAATGACAGTGGCTCATTTTGCCGTAGTAACGACGAATTTTATAATTACTGCGTGTGACTCATTTTGCTGTAGTAACGAATGACAACGATATGGTCTCTATTTTAGGTGGATTTTGTTAATTTGATTTTCCAAACAAAATGGGGTTTCCAGGGATGACAACAAATAAGTAAATTTACAAAAAAAACTTCAAAACGTCAAAAATTTCATTAAATGTATTAGGTATTTTTTGTGGATGTGCTCGGATGTCATTTCTTGACATCCGCGGATTCAGATGCATATTTCTACAAAATGCATTCTTATCATATCGTTTTTAGTTGTGGAGTTCATTTTATCCATATCGTTTTTTTAATTTTGAAAGACAAACCAAGTAAAAAACGCTGATTTTAGCTAAAAAGTGTTTTTATTGCATTTTTAAGGTTTTTATGCGTAAAAAACTCATTTATACATCAAAACTTTGGCTTAGAGAAGATTAGAAATTTATAAAAAAATAGTTATTAGCTAATTTAAGAAGTAAAAATAAACAATATACACATCCGCGGATGTGAGTTTACAAATCCGCGGATGCGGATCTTGGGCACATATACATCGCGGGGCGGCCCCCCCCCCCCCCGAATAGTCGCGTAGTAATTTGGGGGTTTTGGGTTTTTTTTGCGCCTCGCTATGCTCGGCGCACTTTATAATTTTATACCCATGGCCCCAACTTTTCCGCTTCGCTTTGCTCGCGGTCACTTTCTATAGTATACATACATATATATCTGTTATTTATGTTGCTGTTAATGTTTTTCAGTTAGTACAATAATTTTTATAGTATAGTCTACGAGCAAACAATCATATTGGTTGTTTTGTACTCTCCCCTCTTATTCCTGCCGCTTACAAAGAGACAAAAAACAAACAAAAAAAAAACCCCCCCCCCCCCCATACATCCCTAGTTTTTTTTAATAGTTATCTTAATAAAAACCTTTAGAGAAAAATCCAAGCTGTTAACGATTCCAAAAGCTGTAAGAAATGGATAAATATATATAATAAGAATTAGTAATGTGCTGCTCTGGCGCTCCGACCACTTAAAGCGGAGGGCACTCCGAGGCTCTGCTTATTAAATGAACGATATTCAAATTTTTTAAGCGTGCAAAATTCATTTTAAGTTATATCTTCTATGTTGCAGTTTTTCACTATTTTTGCCGTTTTAAATAGTTTAAAAGCTTATTTTATAATTATGAAAAATTGACAAAAAAATCTTTTGTATCACTCTTTAAATATTTATAAAAATTAGTACAAAATTAGAGTGGGGCTCCGAAACGTTGGAAACTGCTCCGGAGCTTCGAGACATGGGCGTAGCAAGGATTTTGGAAGGGGGCCCAACCCTGAACAAAATTTCCGAAAAGGGGGGTTCAGAGGGGTCCAAATTCTAAACGTTATAAAAGGGCTAAAAAAATTTTCCGTGCTTCGCGCGGAGTGTTTATTGCCTTGTTTATGTCACATACTTCATTATTTTCCTATTATTAAAAAAAAGTCCATAAAACAAAGAAAAAACTTTTTACAAACAATTTGATACCTTAAAATTTTCGATTTCAAAAACATTAAAAACCTAAAAGTAAGAACCTAAAAACATAAAAATGAGTACATTGAATTACAGCTGAGCAATGCAAAGTGCGAGAAAATGTTTTTAAAATTACTTCTCCTAACCTTTAAATTTTTAATGCCACTATATAACAATCTAAAGGGGGTCTATCTTGGTGGTATTAAGATTACAAAACAAAGTAACACAAGTTTGGAAGTGGAGACCAATTAAAACATTAAGAATTGGGTGGGTTATACTATTATAATTAATCAGTCACCTAAGTGAAGCGTCATCTAAGCCTCTAGACCAATTTCTACAAATGTCCGCTTTTTTAGACCCCCAAGTTTTTCCCTTTGGCGACCTTCCTCCCGGGTTTGAACTCATGGGCAAGTTGGTCCGGAGTGGGGGGGTTAAACCCCCCCGTTTCAAAAAAAAGAAACCCAAAATACCCATATCGTTTTTTTTTGATGCATTTTCCCCCCGTTTTCTCGATTTTGAAGAAAAAATAGGTAAAAAACGTCTAATTTTAGGTCAAAAAGCCCGTTTCTATTGCTTTTTGAGCTTTTTATTTGCTTAAAACATTCATTTTTACCTCAAAACTAAAGTTTGGAGGCAACACAAATTTGGAAGTCATAGAGACATTTTTTTTCTCCATTTTTCCAGAATTGGGTGGGTTATACTATTATAATTAAGCGTACGCTGAGCGAAGCGAAGCGCGAGAAAATTTTTAAAAAATGGCCGTTCTAGACCCCCAAAGTTTTATCCTTGGCGACCCAAAAGGGGGGGTATAGAACCCCTAGACCATGCTACGACCATGCTTCGAGAGAACATTACTAATCAGAATAGGTATTTTTCGCATCAGTTGTCATAATTATGTTTATACGGCAACGTTGCCGTATATGTTTGATTCGATTTAGGGTTGATGGAGCCTTGGGAACTTGGAGCCAAGGATAAAAATCGCTAGAACGTTTACCTAAGCGAAGCCTAAATCCAACCCCAAACGAATTTTTTCTTAAAGGCCCCAAGTTCTCATTGCTCGTGACTCCAAGTTTCCTAAAAATTTTTATGGCTCCAAGTTCCCTGCTTGTGGCTTTAAAGACCTCGTTCTATAATTATTTTTAAAATTAGAAATTTTAATTTTTCAGATCAGCAGGAAGCACGCGGCCTTTGTGCAAAAAGCCAAACTCCTCCTGTCCAAAATCCAACCTGAAGGCGAGAGTTGGGAATCCAGAGTGGAATTAGATCATTCCCCTTTCGATCCCAAGTTCGTCTCATTTTGCCAGGATACTCTGAAGGTATTATGCTAAAGCCAGGCCTTCTGCCGTTCTTGGAATTGGTGTTACCTATTCAATAATGTAACGTCCGTCTGGTTGTTCTGTTTCTTAAGAAAGCCGAATTAAAGCTTTATACGGTGGTCACTTGTGGAAGGACGTTACACTGTCTTCGTCTTGTGTGTGTGCTCTATGTTTACTAAGTCGTTTGGAAATGACTAGGCAAACGTCTTTATAGTAAGCACACGTCTATAAAACCCACAAATAGGCCTTGTGAGGGCACAGTCTTCTTTTGGCTTCAGTCTTCTAAATCCCAAAGTCTGGAAAGTGGGCACTTCTAAGGAGTTCTCACAGTCTGGCACAAACGGTTTCAGAGTCTTGACCGGAGCTGGCTCTGGAAGTTAGCTTTTTCTAACGTTCTAATATCAAGCAAAATATAAATTCTAATTCCAGAAACCGATCTCCGGCTTAAATACCCTCTTGTACACGTCATTATTCCCGGGGACTTGGCAAGGAGTTTACATTCCTCCCAAGTCCCCGTGATCCAGGCTAGACAAGTGGGCAGCTCAAGAATCCAAAACTATTTTTGCCAGACAGGCAAAAACTACTAAAAAAGTTTTTCTAAACAAGTTCTAATTTTATTTTAAAATATGAAAACTTTTATAATTAATTTTACTTAAATTGGGATTACTACAATAACACAATTAGAATACAGCTTCGCTTGAGTTAGTGTTTTACTTAGGTTGCAATAGTTGGCTTTGTTAAACCATGATGAAGCGCTTTTTTATGAAATTTATCTATTTTAAAATGGTTCAAGGATTGGTATATAACGTCGTCACTATGGCAAAATGAGTCACTGTCATTATGAAACACACCGTACTGCGACCCATTCTGTAGTAAATAAAGTGCTTTTTAAAATTTAAAATAAGTCACAGTCATAGGTGGGCAGGGGGTTATACCCCCAAAAAATCCCGATTATAGCTGACACCTTCCACCCCCCCCCCCCTTCCCCCTAAGATTTGGGGGTACCCCGGACGCCCCCATAAAATTCCCATTACTAAAACGCTAAAAATGGGGTATTTGTGGTATACCAGAAAAAATACCCCAAAAATTCACAACACACCACCCGGGGGGGAGGTGGGGGGGGGGGGGGGGGAAAACCCAAGGGGGGGGAAAAAAAAAAAAAAAAACCCTCTTTCTGACCTACCCCCACTCTTCCAGGAGGAAAAAAAAAAAAAAAAAAAAAAACCCTCCCCACAACACCAAAAAGGGAGACGCTTTCTCCCGGGGGGGGGGGCACCTCCCCCCCCCCGGGCACCCAGGGGGGGGGCGCCCCCCCCCCCCCCCCCCCCCCTTGGGACACCACACCCCCCTCCAAATTTTGGGGGTATACCCCCTAAAAAAAATTCGGGAGGCTGCCCACCTATGGTCACAGTCACATTATATTTTATTGGATTTGTGGCTCATTTTGCCGTAGTAACGATGATAATAACTCCAGCATTTTGGCGTTCTTTGAGTATGACCCATTTAACAAAATATAATAATGTCATCATGGGCGTAGCCAGGATTTTGAAAAGTTCCAACCCTAAACAAAATTTCCGAAAGGGGGGGGGTGGTCAAAATCTTAAACGTTATAAAAGAGCTAAAAAAATTTCCGCGATTCGCGCGGAGTGTTTTTTGCATTTGTCACATACTTTTTCTATTATTTAATTTAAAAAATCTGTAACGCAAAGAAAAATTTTTTTTACAAACAATTTGATACCTTAAAATTTTTGATTTCTAATAAATTAACAACTGAAAAATAAGTGCATTGAATTACAGTGCAATTACAATTACATTGCAATGCATAGTGCAAGAAAATGTTTTTAAAATTACTTCTCTTAACCTTTAAATTTTTAATCCCACTGTATAACAATCTAAAGGTTGGGGGTGCGTGGTCGTATCAAGATTACAAAACAAAGTAACACAAATTTGGAAGTGGAGATTATGATAGAATTAATCAAGCGGTAAACGTAGCGAAGCGGGAGAAATTTTTTTAAAAATGACTGTTTTAGACCCCCAAATTTTTATACTTGGTCGACCCAAAAGGGGGGTCTGTCTAACCCAAATTTTTCCCTTTGCCGATTTAAAAGGGGGGTCTACACCAAAGGTGCGCAGGGGTGGGTTTTATTCCAAAGTTGTTTGACGTGTGACCCATACATGGGCAAGTTGGTCCGGAATGGGAGGGTTAAACCCCAAATTAGGGGGGTTAAACCCCAAATTACGCAAAATACCCATATCGTTTTTTTTCTGGAGTGCATTTTAACCATATTGTTTGTGTTTTTTTTTTGAAGGAAAAAAATGTAAAAAAAGCTAATTTTTGGTGAAAAATTGCTTTTTATTGCTTTTTTGCGGTTGTGATTGCCTAAAACATTCATTTTGATCTCAAAACTTAAGTTTGGAGGCAGTTAGAAGTCGTTTTAAAGACATTTTTCTTCATTTGTCCAAAATTGGGGGGGCGGTTAATTTTTGCGCGCCCCCCCCCCACTTCTGAGTGTGGGGGGGGGGTTAACCCCCCGTTCCTATTTATGATGTGACCCCCTCCCCGAGTCTCCGTTATAAAATCTGGAAGACGCTAAGTACTAAAAACCTAAAAGCAAAATTATATTATAAACCCTAATTATTGTTGTTAAATCTCCTCATCCCTACCAATATACTTTTTATAACCGTTAAAATTATAAATATACTCTTTAAATAGGGTTAAAATTCATCAAATTTTTACATACATTTTTTTTTCAAAAAAACATTATCTTGGAAAAGAAAATTTCTATGAAAGAAAGTTCTGATTAAATGTTTCTTGAAACATTACTGTGAGTCAAAATTCGGGAAAAACTAAAAATATCTTTAAATAAAATAATCTTATTATTAGAAAATTTAGATTATTACAAATTGTTATTTTTCAGAAGATGTTCCGGATGCTCCTAAGCCACTTCAATCAAGAACTGCACAATATTGAAGGGGATTTAAACGCCTTGGACGCCGCAGCTGCTGAAGTTTGTTTGTCTGTTTGTTTGTTTGTTTCACCTAAACAGTCGTAAATGATTTTCTGCAATGTGTGTGTGTCTTCTCTTCTCTGTGTTACTATCCACTTCTCAATAAATGCATGAGGTATTGTTATAAAGCTTACACTCCTTTCTGCATCATTTTTGTACTGCACTGACTATTATCGTTGTTACTATGACACAAACATTTTGTAGAAACCATAGGTGGGCAGCCTCCGGGATTTTTTTTTGAGGAAGGGGTATACCCGACCCCCGAAATTTGGGGGGGGGGTAATTCAGAAGGTTTAACCCAAAAATTTGTTTTGGTGTATACCTCAAATGCATTATTTTTAGCGTTTTTAGTACTGGAAGCCCTCAATTTTTTTTTTGGGGAAGGGGGGTGTCCAGCATACATGGGCAAGTTGGTCTGAGGGGGGGTTAGACCATAAGTGGGCAGCCTCTCGGATTTTGGGGGGTTATAAGGTGGGTCAAATTTTAGGGGGGTGTCCGGCAAGACCCAAATTTTGAGGGGGGTGTACCCAATATTTCCGCGCTACCTTAAAATGGGCTTAAAACGCATAAAAAAACATAAAACAAGCTTTTAAATGCTTTAAAACTGTGTAAAATTAAAATAAGACCTTATTGCAACTATTTTTTAATTCTTTTAATAATAATGTGTTTATATATTCTTATAATTAGATTAGAAATCATAGTTTTTTAATAATTACGTAATAATAGAATAGTAATATTATTGTATTGATTATAAAGTCAAGTATCACAAACTTTTTAATCCATAATCTTATATTTAATTAAAGATTATATACATACATGGGCGTAGCCAGAGGGGTCTAGACCCCTCTTTTAGGTGGGCAAAGAGAAAAATTTAGGGTTCAACCCCGCCCTTTGTAGTGGCAGTGCCCAGGATTTCATTTCAGGAGAAGGGCGGTCTGGG
>JASAMX010021867.1:0-11708 GCA_030248175.1 Microlaimidae sp. YZB2_3
TGGTCGGGGGGGAGGGTTGCCCTTGCCTCCCTGGATTTTTTCGAGGGGGGTCCAAAATTTTGGCTCTAGGAGGGTGGACCCCTCTGTCCCCCCCCAAAAACACCTATGCGGACCCCCTGGCTTTAGGGGGGGTCAGGGGGTCCAATTTTTTAACAAGTTTTTTTAAACTCAATAATATAAGTGTGTTTAGGTCTAATATTGAATTTTAACTAAAACCGCCTATTTAGGCCTAAAAAGTGTATTTAAACGCTGTGTTTAACTAAAAAACCGTGTTTTTGACAGTAAATAAAAATATACTTCCAAATTGGTCGGGAGGGGGGAGGGGGGTCAGCCTCGCTAGGGAGGTCAGGCCGGACCGCTCTCGAGCTTTGAGGGGGGGGTCCAAAATTTTAGCTCTAGGGGGGAGTGGACTCATAGGTGAGAACGGTCCAGGAAACTAGGGGGGTGGTTACCCGCGGTAAATCAAATTTTGAATTCTAGGAGGGGGGTCCGGACCCCCCTAGCTTTTTAGGAGGGTCAACCTGGGGTCGAAATTTTGAAATCTAGAGGGCGGTCAGGTTGTTGTTGTTGTTGATAACCTGAAACTTATCTTCTCTATGCAGATTATGCAAAGGGCAGGCGCTAAGACAAGCCAGGAGGGGCGAAAATGTTTCACCCCTATGGTTAAGACTCTTCGTCCAACATTAATAACAATGTTGGCAACCTTTACCGCTAGAGTGTTCACTACATCCAGTGTTCACCCATTCCGAGGTCTTTGTCTAAAGGATTTTTTAAGTCGCGCCTAATATTGATCTTACTATTTAACGTCTTACATGGTCAGTATAGGTGTTCCTGCAAGGCCAGTGGTACAAACTCCACACACAATGGAGCTGTATTTGTCCACTGGTTTGCTAGATGGAAAACTGCCATGTGTGGCCGACGTACAACAACAAACAGTCTAGCCATGCCACGCTGGACACATTTCTATAAAAGAAAAGATCCAGCAACCAGGTTTAGGTGGTAGTGGAACCCGTAGGCCCGTTAGATGCTGCCCGAAGGTCAGCACAGTCCTGGTGGCTCAATGGCACGGGCGGTCAAGTGGGGTCCGGTGTCTAAAGCAAAACAGATTTAAACCATAATAACTTTAATAATTGTTCTTTTTATAGGAAAATAGTACATTTTATTGAATCAAAGGGGTTTTCTAGTGTAAAAAGAATGTAAAAATATGAATATGTGTTAAAAATTTACTTTTTTGAATTTTTAAAAGAAAATTTAGTATAAAAAAAGTACCTAAAATTATCCCGAGGGGGGAGGGGTCAGATTTCAAATTCTAGAGGGGGGTTAGGGAGGGGTAAACGTAAAAATTCCTAAATTTGGAGGGAGGGGGCTCCTAGATTTTCGTCAAGGGGGGGGGGTCCCAAAATTTCGAGGCCAGGGAGGGGGTGGACCCCACCCTGCCCCCCCCCCCCCCTTTCTCACATATGGGTGGACCCCCTGTCCCCCCAAAAAAACACCTGTTTGTGGGAAGTGTACTGTGTACATGGATAATTTATATTAGTTTTTTAATTTCGATGGATTGTACCATTTAATACGTAGCTAAGGTATTTACCTTTGCCTTAGATATTGAACTTCAATACTTTATAAATGTGTAAACTTCAAGGGTTGTTGATATATAGATTTGATAATGACTGTTTTAAATTCTTAACAACGATTTTTATACTTGTGGGGTAGTCCGCCTCTCTCCACCCCCCTCCGTTCTTGGCGAGCATGGCAAATAGTAAACATTTTCTTTTTTTTTACTTTTCGAATAATGTGTTATAAAAGTTTAATACAAATCTTAGTGCATTCTAAAACCATAAATTAAATCTATATAAAAATTTTTATAGTCAGATTAAGATTCAAATGGTACATTCGGGAAAGTCAAATTTATATATAGTACACCTAATGTTATAAGTAATATTTTTGTTAAGGTACTTTAACTTCAACCATATTCATACGCAAAATTTAAAGACATCAGGTAATAAATAGTTTTGTTACATACAATTTTATCTCATTGCCATATTAATTTTGTAGATCAAACAAAATTGTATACAAACTAGGTAAAAAAACTGAAGTAAAATGTATGTTCGCGAGATCACCTCACCAGGGGACGATTTTTTAAGCAGTTTTTAGTTACATATTTCCAAAAAATTTCGCCTCCGGTGGCTGAGGGGACACCCCACACACCCCCCTTGTTCTGACGGGGGGTTAAACCTGAAATTAGGGGGGCATGAATCATAAATGGGCGGGGAGGGGGTTATATCCTCCAAAAAATCCCGATTATAGCCGACCGACACCCCCCCCCTTAAAATTTGGAGGTATCCCGGACACCCCCCTAAGATTTGGGAGGTCCCAGTACTAACGCAAAAAATGGGGTATTTAAGGTATACCCCAAAAGAAAATTTTTGGGATGCCCCCCAAATTTCGGGGGTCGGGTATACTCCCCCCAAAAAAATCTGGAAGGCTGCCCACCTATGAGGGGGAGGGGTTAAAATCCGAGAAACACATTTTACCCATATCGTGTTTTTTTTTTTGAGTATATTACCCATATCGTCTTTTGATTTTAAAAGAAAAATAGATAAAAACCGCTAATTTCAGGTCTAAAAGCTATTTCTATTTGCATTTTTGAGCTTTTTATTGCTTAAAACATTCATTTTGCCTTCAAACTTAAGTTTGGAGGCAGTTTAGAAGCCATATTTCTTCTTCATTTTTCCAAAATTGGAAGGGTTAACGTTTTCACCCTTCCTACTTTCGAGCGGAGGAATTAAACCCCACATACCAGAATTTGGAGGGGGGGGGGGGTTAACCAACTCCCTTCCAACAACCCCCCCTGCCCATGTTTGCCTGACCCCCTAAATTTAAAGTCGTCCACCTCGTGTTAAACCTTGACCCTTGGAGTCAACAACGGAGCTTCTACGCAGCAACTCTACCTGGACCGGAATGGATTCACCCAGGAAGGGAAGGCCAATACCGTTCAATTTTTTCAGAGCACAGAGTTTTCCTCTTTGTGCCTGACTGCATCTATTTTTTTCCTGCTAAGCGGCAGCCATCCTGGCTGCAGCAATTACTGATGGCGACGTCTGGAGACATTTATCCCAACCCCAGCCCACCAAAAACTATTTTTAGTGCGCGCAGATATTAACGCACACCATGGCCTCTGGCACTCAAGCCTCACAGACGCTAGAGGAGACTACATTGCAAACATCATAACAACTCGAATATGGCATCACTAAATAAAAACACTCCAACACACATTCCATCTAATGGAAAACCGACATCTCCAAATATCTCCTTAGTCTCAGACTCACTCCTCACCTCACAGACTGGCATACACAAACAACATTAAGCTCAGACCACCTTCCTATAAACATCAGCATTTAAACTACTTTGACAATAGCTCCAACAAACAACCATAGATGGGCAGCCTCCCAGATTTTAGGGGGGTACACCTGACCCCCTCCAACTTGGGGGGTCGGGGGGGGGCGATAGCCCCCAGCAAGATGACTGGGCAGAGCCCCTTTTCAGGGGGTTTGGGGGGCAGAATGCCCCCAGGAGAGAAAATTTTTAATAAATACACAAGAAATTTTAATTCCAGATGATGTTTATTAGAAAATTTAAGGTTTTTTATTCTTTTAGGTTTAAAACATGTGTTTAAAACGTTAATAAAAAGTAAAGTAGTTTGATGTTGTTTAGTTTAGTGTTTATAGTAGTTTGATTTAATATGTATGCCTTAATTATTGAACAACATGTTGTTGTTGTTGATAACCTGAAACTTATCTTCCCTATGCAGATTATGCAAAGGGCAGGCGCTAAGACAAGCCAGGAGGGGCGAAAATGTTTCACCCCTATGTTTAAGACTCTTCGTCCAACATTAATAACGATGTTGGCAACCTTTACCGCTAGAGTGTTCACTACATGCAGTGTTCACCCATTCCGAGGTCTTTGTCTAAAGGATTTTTTAAGTCGCGCCTAATATTGATCTTACTATATAACGTCGTACATGGTCAGCATAGGTGTTCCTGCAAGGCCAGTGGTACAAACTCCACACACAATAGAGCTGTATTTGTCCACTGGTTTGCTAGATGGAAAACCGCCATGTGTTGCCGACGTACAACAACAAACACTCTAGCTATGCCACGCTGGACACATTTCTATAAAAGAAAAGATCCAGCAACCAGGTTTAGGTGGTAGTGGAACCCGTAGGCCCGTTAGGTGCTGCCCAAAGGTCAGTACAGTCCTGGTGGCTCAATGGCACATTGAACAACATAATCGATTTGAAATCAAAAAGTTAAGATGCCAAATTAAACTACCCACAAAGCGGAAAAAATTTGGTTTTTTGACCATTAATATGCTTTTGGAAGGCATCAAAAAGTTTCTGTATTAATATTAAAGAAAAAAATTTCTCTCCCAAAATTCACAAAAACGTAAGGGTCCCCCTTTACAAAAAAATCTGGCTTTGCCGGATTGCCGGGTGGAAGGTGGCCGCCCCCCCTAGGCACGCCACTGAACACACCCATCTAACAAAATTACAGCCAATGATCACAGATCAAAAGAGATGAAACATACCCTCCAATCAAAATTTGGGCAAACAGCTAAAAGTTTTTACAACCACATGCTCATACGGAAAAAACCTTCCAATCAAACATTCACTCATATTTTGTCAAAAAAAAACATTTCGTAACTCCAACCTAATGCACTATTAAAAAGAAATCTGCCACCAATCGACATAAGCAAGCAACAACTCCCCCAGGGAGTCAAGAACCTACCTGGCACAACTTAGATCTCGACACTGCCACCACCTTAACTCATTTAAATCCAGAATCAAAAACTCCATTAAAAACGAATGCCCCCACTGCAGGCGCAAACTTCATGACGTCAAACGCCTTTTTTCATGCCCTCAAAAGCCAACGACACTCAAATTAGAAGATCTATGGGAAAGACCAGTAGATGCGGTCAGGTTCAATGAAGCATAACCTGATGCTCAGGCTATGAACAACAACAACAACCCTTGACCCCTCTTCTGTAAAGCCAGAAGGGTCAAAACCATAGGTAGGCAGGAGGTTGTGTTGGGGGGGTTATACCCCCAAAATCCCAATTATAGCCAACACCCCCCTAAAATTGGGGGTTCCTTTCTCCGACATTGCCCTAAAATTTGAGGAGTAAAAATGGGGTATTTAATGTATACCTCCAAAAAAATTTTAAGCTAAAAATGATGTATTTGATGTATACCCCCAATAAATTTTTGGGACACCCTCCCTTAAAATTTTGGAGGTCAGTCAGGTATACCCCCAAAAATCCGGGAGGCTGCCCACCTCTCAGTACCGAAACCGGACCTTTCTTTCCCGAAACATTTTTGCCTTCCACCATGGGGTTAATGGACTTCCTATAGCAGACCCAACCTAAAACATGTATGAGCAGAACAATCAAAATATGTACAATTTTTAAGTTTTCTTATTGTGCAGCCGAATAACTTTCACATGAATAACATGACGGTACAGTACCTTTCTTACGTGTCTAAGAACAACATCAAAAAATAATATTTATTTCAAACTATTTGTTTTAGAATTTAAAAAAATCATGGCAGATGTTGCTGGAAAGAGGCTTTCCGAACTTCGCGTAGTTGATCTTCAATCTGAATTAGAAAAGCGAAATTTACCAAAGTCTGGCACCAAAAATATCTTGCTTCAAAAACTTACTGAGGTTGGTTTGAGTTGTGTTTTTAAATGCAGAGAGAGGAAAACATAGGTTCCATCCACGTTTCTTGTTTGTGGTTATCCAATTTTTCCATGAGATATGGTCTGTATACTCTCCAACAATATAGCTAATTATATATATGAAGACTGTACATGGTCTGAAAATGCCCCCCATATTAGTTGCTGTTCCCCCCATTTTATTGTACCCGCCCCCGCCCCCAAAAAAACGTTTTGTCCAGGCAAAAGATGTCCATGCAAATTATCTTGCCGGTCCATGCTCATCATGTATATTACAGGACCCTCTCTGACCTCACTTTGGATTTAAAACTGGTCTACCCCGGCCCACCCCCTAAAAATCTAGAGAAGGGGGGGGGGGTTACAGACATACATGGGCAAGTTGGTCCGGAGTGGGGGGGGGTTAAACCCCAAATTAGGAGGGGGGTTAAAATCCGAGAAACGCAAAATACCCATATCGTTTTTTTTCTGGAGTGCATTTTACCCATATCGTTTTTCGATTTTGAAGGAAAAATAGGTAAAAAACACTAATTTAAGGTCAAAAAGCTCTTTTTATTGCATTTTTGAGCTTTTTATTGCTTAAAACATTCATTTTGACCTCAAAACTTTTGACCTCAAAAAAGTTTGGAGGCCGTTAGAAGTCATTTTAAAGACATTTTTTTTCTTCATTTTTCCAAAATTGGGGGGGTTAACTTTTTCTCCCCCCCCCCACTTCTGAGTGGGGGGGGGGGGTTAAACCCCACTTCTCAGAATTTGGGGGGGGAGTAACCCCCCCAACCCCCCCCGTGCCCATGTATGGTTACAGACCCCCATGGACTCCTCCTAGCTTTCAAAGGGCCATTTACCCGGGGTAGCCACTCCCCTAGCTTGCAGCCCCATGCTCATGTATGTATGCAGACGTGTGCACGGCCCCCTCGGGGTTTTATTGGGGGGGAATTTAAAAAGGGAGGCACAGGTGGCAACTTTTTTGAAACGGGGGGGCAAGCAGGGGGAAAGAAAAAAAAGAGAAAAAAAGGGACAAAAAAGCGAAAATAAGGTAAAAATAGGCCTAAAATGGCTTAAAATGCATTGAAATAAGCTAAAAACTGCGAAAAATTCGCGATTATGGTGTCATTATAGGTCAAAAATGGCGCCATAATTTTAGGGTACTTTTTCATTTTTTGGCGGGTGGGGGCAAATACTCCAATAAAGCGTGGGGGCCATTTCCAGACCGTGCACAGGTCTGTATGTATATATATACATACATGGGCACGGGGGTGGGGGGGGTTAACCCCCCAAATTCTGAGAAGGGGGGTTTAACCCCCTCCCCCCACTCAGAAGTGGGGGGGGAGAAAAGGTTAACCCCCCAATTTTGGAAAAATGAAGAAAAAAATGTCTTCAAAATGACTTCTAACTGCTTCCAAACTCAAGTTTTAAGGTCAAAATGAATGTTTTAAGCAATAAAAAGCTCAAAAATGCAATAAAAAGGGCTTTTTGACCTAAAATTAGCGTTTTTTACCTATTTTTCCTTCAAAATCGAAAAACGATATGAGTAAAATGCACTCCAGAAAAAAAAACGATATGGGTATTTTGCGTTTCTCGGATTTTAACCCCCCCCCCCCCCCTAATTTGGGGTTTAACCCCCCCACTCAGGACCAACTTGCCCATGTATGTATATATATATATATATATTTTTTTTTTTAAAGGGAGGGATAGTTATCCAAATTATATAAAGGAAATTTAACTCAAGTTTCGCAGTTGGTTAGGACAGGTGAGTAAAGAGTAAACCCTCCTCAATTTTGGAAAATTCAAGAAAAAACATCTTCAAAATGACTTCTATATTATATAATTCTTCTATTAACTGAAGTTTTAAAGTTAAATTCATTGTTTTAAGCAACAAAGAGCTTAAAAAGGCAATAAATTTGTTTTTTGTCATAAATTTATCATTTTTTACCTATTTTTCAAAACCGAAAAACAATAGTAACTTATAAACGGTTTTGTGAACGTTTTAAATATTATTTAAGAGATGAAAAATGAAGATTAAAAAAACGGACAGTTTTTTTTTCTTGGCAAACGGTAATAGCAATAGGTGATAAAACAACAGAACTTATCGACGAAAAAATCAGTTTATATGTCAAGGTGCTTTGGTTTGACTAAATCCTTATTCCGGTTTTTAAATCGTTATTATTTTACTGTATTGTGTTTTGTTAACTTTAAAAATAAACCCTATTCCCCCCCCCCCCCCCCCCCCCCCCCCCCCCCCCCCCCCCCCCCCCCCCCGCCCCCCCCCCCCCCATATACACAGTTTTTTATATAGATATTCATAGATATTTTAAGGTGGTGGTGGTGTAGTGAGATTTCCCGCCAGCCTCAATTAGTTTAACTTCCTTTTCCAATACTTTAAAAAAAATTATTGTTAATCTCTTGAAAAAATATTTCATTTTGAGACTATCTAAATGAATACTTAAAGGTGCGGTGCGGAATCAAACTTTTTGTCTTCGATTTTGATAATTTTTTGGGAAAATATTTTCCTGCCCCCAATAGCTCACAAAAATTTTTTCAACAAAATATCTCCAGTGGTTCAGGAGCATAGATGTTTTGGGGGGGGGGACAGTGGGGTCCACCCCCCCCCCCCTTGAGTCAAAATTTTTGACCCCCCCCTAGAAAAAATCCAGGGCCCCCACTCCCCGCCAAAGCTCGAGAGCGGTCCGGCCTGACCCACCCTAGCGAAGCTGACCCACCCCCCCCCCCCCCGACCAATTTGGAAGTATATTTTTATTATTTACTGTCAAAAACACGATTTTTTAGTTAAAACAGTGTTTAAATACACTTTTTAGGCCTAAATAGGCCGTTTTAATACATAAAATTCAATATTAGACCTAAAAACACTTTAATTATTGAGTTAAAAAATTGGACCCCCCGGCCCCCCCCCCCCTAAATTTGAAATCTCGCACCCGGGGTCGACTCCCCTAAAAAACCAGGGGGGTCCACATAGGTGTTTTTGGGGTGGGGACAGAGAGGTCCGCCCCGCCCCCTTAAAGCCAAAATTTTGGACCCCCTAGGAAAAATCCAGGGGGTACAACCCTCCCCCCAAAGCTCGAGAGCGGTCCGGCCTGACCCCCCTCTAGCGAGGCTGAACCCCCTCCACCTCCCTCCCGACCAATTTGGAAGTATATTTGTTATTTACTGTCAAAAACACGGTTTTTTTAGTTAAAAACAGTGTTTAAATACACTTTTTAGGCCTAAATAGGCGGTTTTAGTTTAAAAAATTTGTTAACAAAATGGACCCCCTGACCCCACCTAAATTTGAAATCTCACACCCGGGGTCGATCCCCCCCCTAAAAAGCCAGGGGGATCCAGACCCCCTGGACCCCCTAAAAAATTTTGGCCTTCCACCCGGGGGTGGACCCCCCCCCTAGCGGACCCGACCAAAAACACCTATCCGGACCCCCCTGGACCCCCCTCCCAAAAAAAAAAATTTTGGCCTTCCACCCGGGGGTGAACCCCCCTAGCGGACCCGACCAAAAACATCTAAGTTCAGGAGTTATGACACCAAAAAGGCGTTTTTCGACAATTCTGTAAGTGACAGATTGCTCAATATGGGTGGGTATAGCGATTTACGTTACAAATTACGCACTTAAAGAAAGCGGCTAATTTCTACTTTAATTTGATACGTAGGATCGTTAAGATTGGTGCAATATTTGTCGAAATATTACGTTTCCCGTACAAAAAAAACCCGCATTTTTTTCGTTAAACACACCAAACGACGGCAATGATTTTGTAAAGTTTGCCCAAACGTTCTTTTCTTCACTTCGTATTAGTGAAAAATCTTAGCGAAAAAAATCGAGGGTTTTTTGTACAAAAAACGCAATATCTCGACAAATACTAAACCAATCATTACGAATCAAGGTATCAAATTAAAATAAAAAGTAGCCGCTTTCTTTGAGTACATAATTTGGAACGTAAATTGTTAAACCCATTGAGCAATCTGTCGCGTACAGAATTCTCGAAAAACGCCATGTGTGTGGGGGGCAGGGGTAAGGTTTTCACAAAAAATTATCAAAATCGAAGACAGCCGCACTGCACCTTTAATGCTTTTAGCAAAAGCTGAAAAATTCAAAAAAAAGGACATGTAGCGATGTAGGTCCATTCATGGGTGAGCACGGTCGGGGAAGCTAGGGAGGGGGTGGTTACCGGGGGTAAATCGAATTTTGAATTCTATGAGGGGGTCCGGACCCCCCTAGCTTTTTAGGGGGGTCGACCCGGGGTGCGAAATTTCGAGGCTAGGGGGTGGACCCCACCATGCCCCCCCCCTTTCTCACCTATGGACATTTTTACAAAATCCAGTCCCCCAAATCGAAAGCTGTCCGGCCTGACCTCCCCTAGCGAGGCTGACCCCCGCCACTCCCCCCCTCCCGATCAATTTGGAAGTATATTTTTTATTTACTGTCAAAAACACGGTTTTTTAGATAAAAACAGTGTTTAAATACACTTTTTAGGCCTAAATAGGCTGTTTTAGTACATAAAATTTAATATTGGACCTAAACACACTTAAGTTATTGAGTTAAAAAATTTTTGTTAAAAAATCGACCCCTTTGACCCCCCTAAATTTGAAATCTCACTCCCGGGGTCGACCCCCCCCTAAAAAGCCAGAGAGATCCGGAGCCCCTTAAAAAATTTTGGCCAAAAACCCGACCAAAAACACCTATGATTATTTCTGTTATATAGCTAGGATACAATTAAATGAATAAAAATGCAGACGTTAGAAACGGAATAATTTTTTTGCATTTATTTCAGAATTTCATGCGCTGTGCGCTCGTATAAATATTATATATTACTAATGTTAGCATAGCATAAAGCATTACTGATATACCAAAACGTTTTGTACGTTTATAAAGATATTTATTTACGTCGACCTTAACGAGTCGTACAAATAAATATAAATTGTTATTTTGATTTTGAACTTAAAGTATTTTTAAGTGAATTCTATATTTTTGTTAATTGTTTTAATTATTTCTTGATTTTTACTTTATTTTTTTTACAGTCACCCCCCCCCCCCCCCCCCCCACACCCCCCCCCCCCCCCCCCCCCCCCACCCCCCCCCCCCCCCCCCCCCCCCCCCCCCCACCCCCCCCCTGTGTAATAAATCAAGTCAAAGTCAAACGTTTATAGAGTCTTTTTATTTTCGGCATTAGAGTATGTAAAGTAAATTTATATTTTAAAATTGTATTCATATATAGCTGGAGCTCACGCCCGATCAACCCCAGTTTAGGTGAGAAAAAACACCCAAAAATGACATGTTGACAGCATAGGTGGGCAGCCTCCTGGATTTTGGGGGGCGGATACCCGACCGACCCCCGAAATTTGGGGGGTGTCCCAAAAATTTTTTTGGGGTATATATATTTCAAATACCCCATTTTTAGCGTTCTTAGTACTGGGACCCCTCAAATTTTAGAAAGGGGATGTCCGGGGTACCCCCAAATTTTAGGGTGAGTGTCGGCTATAATCGGGATTTTCGGGGGGTATAAGCATACATACATGGGAAAGTTGGTCCGGCGTGGGGGGGGGGGGGGTTAAAATCCGAGAAACGCAAAATAACCATATAGTTTTTTTTTTTTTCTGGAGTGGATTTTGACCATATTGTTTTTCGATTTTGAAAGGAAAAATAGGTAAAAAACGCTAATTTTAGGTCAAAAAGCCCTTTTTATAGCATTTTTGAGCTTTTTCATTGCTCAAAAGATTCATTTTGACCTCAAAACTTAAGTTTGGGGTGCAGTTAGAAGTCATTTTAAAGACATTTTTTTTTCTTCATTTTTCCAACATTGGGGGGGGGGGTTAACTTTTTCTCCCCCCCCACTTCTCCCGAGTGGGGTAAACCCCCCTTCTCAGAATTCGGAGGTCAACCCCCCAACCCCCCCCGTGCTCATGTATGGGTATACTCCCTAGCCCCCCTGCCCACCTATGGTTGACAGTCGCGAAATGATTGAACAATACGTAACTGAA